>JAAAKM020006059.1:0-10718 GCA_010016025.2 Alatinidae sp. Z8VKAUB7J3 | reverse complement strand
GAAGTGCGACTTTGGTTCGATCGTTAAAAATTTTTGTTACCTACATAAATACATATATCATGCCCATGGCTTTCATCGCTGTGATTCTCTACGGACTTCTACCAGTATCAATGTGTTCGGCTGCGAATAGACCCGTTGGGACTGTTGATTATTCAGTGATTCTTTACTCTCTGTGATACAAGGGCGCATGATGTACTGTTTTCGGTATCAAGTTCAGCACACGTGCAGCTTTAAGTATAAATTGAAAGAAGATTTACTACATTTGGATTCGCAAATAACTTGAAAGTCAAACCTGTTCAAAGGAAGCTATTTGATGTACTGTCTACACTTAAGCCATATTGCGTTTTAAAGTAGTTTCAATGTCGGGCCCACTGCTCATCAGGGGTCTTTGATTGAGAGACTGCCATACTACGTTTTGTATAACATGAATTTTCGCGCTTCTGCATACGAAAACCACATCGGTGTAAGGCGCATACTGCATTCTGCAAAGATTGAATCTACTCCCTCGAACGTAGTCAAGAAGCAACCAAATCTGTAATACACCTAACCTATTTGATTTAATCTGATATTAAATTTACACTCACACCAAAGTTACACGTCACCAAGTAAAGCTTTAACTGAAAAACAAAACCATGTAACCACATGAAACCTTTCGGAATGAAGTCACGTTACACACTGCATGCGTCACGTACGACTGTGGCATGCCACTTAAATATCGAATCAGAAAATGTTTTTAAAGCGTGCTACGTTCCACTTTTGGTTCTCAGCCATATGGCAAGTTTCCAGGATATCATTTGGCAGTGTTAATCAAGTCTACTGGAAGTAATAGTTGCTTAAGAAGCTTCTGTCAATGGGCAGGCTGAGATAGTATGATATCTTGAGAAATCCTAGTTGGCTGTTGACGTCGATTGATCACTAGATGCAAGATCATCACCCTATCATGGCTGAAACCTGGTGCCTAGAATAAGTACTGGGTTGTTTGGTCTTACGATGTCGGCCTAATAGTATTGGTCAGGGCAAACAACCGGGGTGGGGTGAAGTGGGTTTTCTTAAAGTAGGAGCCGATTAAAATATATTTAGGGTAGTTTCAATGTAGGGCCTACTGCTCATCGGTTGTGTTTCATTGAGAGACTACCGATTGAAAATACATGAAAATGTAAAACCCGGCTGGCTTTGTGGCAAACCTTAATCTTGATTTTGTCAAAATTAATTGTGGATTTGATACTTGAAAGGGTTTTTCCCAAAGTGTTGAAAGAAACAGTCGTTCATTTGTTGACAGTTTTTTAAATGATGTAACGGTTACAGGCGGTCTTACATTGCATACACAGTCGACACAACTCGATTCATCCCTGCGTATAAGATGACCAAATCTACGCTCGATATCCATATTTTATACTGCGTTTTTTAAGTTGTCATCCTTACCCTGTCTTCTGTTGATAAATGTTATGAAGTTTTGGCGTGGATCACTCGGAAAAATAATAATCTGGGGTCACAGTTTTTACTTGTAATTACAGGACATCTGTTAACTGACGAAAACCTTCCAGTGTAGCATTTACCTCCGTGAAACATAAGTATATAATTAGATTATAATGCAACATAGTTGAATGTTAACCACTCAAACTCGGCAGAAGAAAAAAGCTAAGGAAAGTTGATTCACCTGTGAGCACTTGCAAATTACGTATTGTTTTGAAAAATCAGATCACAAGTGGTTACCATTATCAGAGAGGATTGGAAAGGGCAACCAACAACAACTACGAGTAAACATCCTCCCTAATGTTCATCATTGTCTAATGCGTTTACTTTCGGTTAATTCATTTCCACTTAAGCTGACATAACATTTATCTAGCTTCAAAATTGCTGTTTTAAGTGAGATGAAAGAAAGGAGAACCATTTGTAAGGTATTTAACACAAGAAATTAAGTGTTTGGAAAGAGATTCTTCTCCTTTTATCAACTTTCTTCAACTTACATTAAGAAAGGTGTTAAATTAACATAATATGACTACCGTTTTATATCAAATGACAGAAAGATGTTGACACTTGTCGATAATTATCTCGGACCCTTGTCAATTTCGATTACACCCTTTTGTTTAATTTAGTATAAGTTGATTTTATCGTTTCTTGATGCCAGTTTTGGACTTTCCTGCTCTTCGTTGGAGTTTCCAAAGAATTGACAATCATGGCCTCTCCAATTGTGACCTTCCTGTTGTCTCTGATCGTATCATTTGGTAAGCTAACGCAAGTTATCAATTATTGATTGTCTTTACAATTTCATTTGATATGTTTATTAATTGCACTTAAGAAGTTAATGGGCTTTAAAATAGATAGGAAGCGATCGGTATTTTAGTTCATTGATTAACTTCAAAATTGCATATTTCAACTACTTGCTGCTGTAACGCATCATTCTTTGTTGTTTCTTTAAATACATATTCTTAATAAGAAGAGTGACTAGGATATTATTTATCTCGCTATGAAATCTCTCAAACGATTGTGGAAAAATAACTTGTGTTCTTCCTGCATACAAGGAACATTTTCCTTACAAATGAATTGCTTTTGCTAGCCACTTGATATGTATTCAAGGCTGCCCAATTTTTTACATTCTCGATATTTACGATATATCCTGGTAGGGAAAAATTAAGTGCACAGGACTCCACTTCTATGATAGTAATATTCAAAGGTGATTTACAACCGATGCTTACCTTAGGCTTAGGCTTGCTGTTCATTTTTTTCCCGGATCTAACTATTTGGGAGTAAGGATTCGCCTTGGGCAAGTGGATAGTTTACATGCTCTCGATTGAAGAAAGTACGGGTTCGATTCCATGAAGGCTATTGGTGACGTCAAGAAGAATGCCATGAGATGATCTGTACTGGTTTCCATATATTATGAACACATCAGGGCCGGGTTAAGAAAGTGCAAGGCGTCGGCCCCGCTTGAGAAGGAGGCCACTTTCCAACTGCTCCTATTGCATGCACCCTAGAATATTTAGCTATATATTTATAAGACAATTTTAGGAAATTCTTCCAACTCTATAACATGCAGTCCATAAGCACAAAATAAAATGAATTCAAGTTTAACTTATGAAATTTATATTTTGCACGGAGGAGTAATCAGTTGCGACTTCTAAATTTTCATGAACATATGCATTATCTTAAAGCTCTCCGTGTTCAAATAAAAGTCCCGTGTATGTGAGCACCTCCCTGTCAAAGGGAAGTGCACGGCGTAAAACCCCATCAACCCATTTAGGAGTGTAGAAATATAGTAACCGCACATAGAGCGCTTACTTGAGGGTGTTTTCAATAACAGAGACGTCCTGATTTTACATCTTCGCATCATGAAGCAGAGATGAGTACATTTCAGCAGAGAGGTGTTTGACATGTTTGACCACAAAATATTGATTAAAACTCAGTAATAGTATTTTCCAGTTGCGAATACAGTAAAAAACTGGTTTTAATCTTATCGTAAGCAAAGAAAGCAATCGTATCGTAATTGATGAGACCTTATCTGACAATCTGCATCTTAATCGTGGCATTCCTCAAGGAAGCTGTTCGGAACTGACTTTATTTTCGGATTATGTATTAAGAATTTTGACATCGTGGAAAAGCATTTACCTAATGTCCATATTTCTGCTGATGATACCCAACTATATTTATCCTTCAAGGCGGGTAATAAGTGTAATAAAAAGGAGACCTTGGCGGCGATCGAAAGTTGCATTTCGGACATACGAACGTTGTTTATTAATAAAAAATTATGGATGAACATGGCTAAGACTGAGTTCATGCTTGTAGGATCCGCCCAACAACTCCAAAAAAGGTACTGAATCCCTAAAGGTGGGATCAGAAACCATCTTGCCAGCGAGTAAAACACGGAATCTGGGGTTCTGTTTGACAAAAATTTCTCCATGGACGACCATATCAGTGGGATCTTCACCAAGGCTTTCTATAACCTGTGTAACATCAGGCAAATAAGGCAATATCTGGATACATCAACGACGTGCAAACTCATCCACGTATTCGAACTTCGTACATCGACAATTGTAATGCCTTATTATTTGGCTCACCAACTTACCAATACAACAAAATGCAGCGAGTTCTTAACATTGCAGCAAGGATAGTGTTGTAGTTGCCGCGAGTCTAGCATGTTACGCCCTGGGTAGAAGAACTACCCTGGCTCCAAGTCCGGTATTTTTGTGAAATTCAAAATCCTTATATTAGTTTTAAGGCAATGAATTGCAAGGCACCACAATATATTTCTGATTTCTTAACGCCGGCTTGCACTGTTAAATATAACCTTAGGGATAGAACAAACCTAATTTTAAAAGTCCCTAGAGTTAAACACACAACGTTCGGAGGAAGAGCTTTTTCGTATGCTGGAGCCAAGCTCTGGAACAGTATACCAAATAGTGCTGCGTTGGCAGCATGTGTAGACAGTTTTAAAATTGAGTTAAAGACTTTTTTATTTAGGAAAGTTATTATAAGATAATGGGCTTCAGCTTTTAAAGTCACTTCGAAGACAGAACCTTGATTATACGCAGGGTATTACTCTGGAGTGCCGAATAAACGGGGGGTTGAATAAACGGGGGGTCATCATTATGGTCTAAAGGTAATACACGGGGGGTCTGAAATCTAGTCTCAATTTTGTGAAAGTCTTAAATAAGGATGACACACATGAGGACGAAATTTGTACTAATTGACTAATTAGCAACTGTTTCAGGGTCAAATGTGGCATGGGAAGTTATTCGAGTGTTTTCAGACATCATTTTTATTTTGAGTACTGGGAAAATTCCTTGACATTAATGAACGGGGAGGTCCTAATAAGGAGCGGGGGGTTATAAATTTCAAAAATTTCATAAGTGGAGGGGGGGGAGAGACGCGTTCTTAATCTCGTGCTTTTCACAATTTTGGAATATTTTAAGGCGTTCTTTAAATTTAGACCTTTGTCTTTGTTTTCAGAGGTAGTATTTTGGCATTTTTAAAGCGCTATAGAATACAGATTTAAATATGGTGCTAAATAAGAATAATCCATTGTCATTATATCTTCCTTTAGGACATTACAACAGAGCATGCGCTGAAACCTTCGAGATCTCATAGCCCTAGAAATACATGTCAACTGCTCTGACCACTTAATCACTCCATCTGCGCCAACTGAAAAACGACGTTGAAACTGTTTAACATGAACATAGATTACAACATTTAGTTTTTAAATGAACTTAGGAAAAAAACAATTCCAACTCTGAATCACGATGTTTTTGAAATGAGTATAAAGCTCACGAGGGCGGTAACACCATGACTAAATTTAAAAGGAATTTATATTCACATGAAAGTTGGACAATATATAATACGTTTAGGTTAAAGGGATTGGTGTAAGACAAGCTATGAGCAACGATAAGACCTGTGCTACATGGCGCTACAAGGCGCTACATTGTGCTGTCACTTTGTGTGTTAAGCAGTGGTGTTAATGCTCACTTCTCGGCCTTTGAGCAAGGAATGGATGTAGTATCTGTTCTCACTGATGACGGATTTTTTCCATAATCCGCGAGAGGCGGTCCTACCGGGCAGTTGAGTCTGCCTCATGGCTTTCTTCTCTGCCCGGTAGCCCAAATTGAGGGTCGTTGCCCTTAGTATTTCTGTTTATTCAGGGTAGTTTCAATGTCGGACCCACTGCTCATCAGGGTCTTTGATGAAGAGACTGCTAGCTTCAAAGAAGCCGTTTTCAATACTCCACAAGATGGACTGGGTGGATTTTTCTCTGTCATACTCTCTCAGCTGCCTACATTAATCGTTATTGCTTTTAATAAACATTCTAAACCAACCATACTAACCAATCAGATTATCTTCAATCAGAATGACGAATACAAATCTATGGAATAGCAGTACACTAGTGCGCTCTGTAAGAACCATTCCTACATTGTAAACCTCGCGCCAAACCTATGACGCACCTAGACTGTCAGCGACGCCCCAGAGAGCAACATGCAACTATGAGCCTTATGAAACCTAATGAAACCTGAATTCTGAAACATGAATTCCACTGTGGCATGACCCCTTTGTCGCCCCAGTAGACAATCATTCAGAACGACCTTTTACACTGTAATGCTCGAATATTTCATGCTTGTCCATAATTGTCATACTTGGTCACATACTTGATTTGATACTAAATATAAGAATACAACAAAAATGAATGACTAATAACATAATAACTACATACAAATTACATAACAATCAATCAACAGTTAATTCATATACAACATAATTAGGATTAATATACAATCAAAAGGTAAAGAAATAAAGTAACTCTTGGATCCTGGTATACTCTTGGCCAAACCAAGCCAGACCAAATGTCTTCTCTCCATACTACTCTGCCTTTTGCAGAGCCACACATTTTCTTCCCTTTCTAACTGCTGCAGAAACGTGACAACTAAATTCTATAGTGATATTTGTTAGGCAGGTCGGCTGGTGCGCATGAGTGAACTTTTCAAAGAACAGAATTACGTGCTTTGTCACACCTATTACTGGAGTGGGTATAACACCCTCATTTCTATATCCGCCTCTGATGTTAGGTCCATCCTTTTCTCTCAGTTGTAGATGAAGACATCCAGTGATAGGAAAGACGTTTGTTAGGTATTAAGGGAGCTTTAATGAAAAACACTTAAAGAGAGTCATTTTGCACTATAGAAATCTGTAATTTGCGCATAATGTTTTGCCACTCACTGTTGCCACTCTCAAGTGAAATGAAAACAATGTCACTGTATACATATTGTAACCATTAAATCTATACATTTTGTAAAACAAAACTATCCGTCCGTCCGTGTCGAGTTAGCATCTCAAATCCACTTGACTCCTTTCTTCCATGCATCTCAAATCCACTTGACTCCTTTCTTCCATGCATCTCAAATCCACTTGACTCCTTTCTTCCATGCATCTCAAATCCACTTGACTCCTTTCTTCCATGCATCTCTATTGCTCACAGTTGTCGGGAGATCGTCAATAGAGCAGCCTGTGTCGTCCATCAGCTTTTTTATAATTGTCTTGTTTGGCCGACCGATAGGTCTACTGCTATATCGGTTGCCGCAATGATACATCACTCACGAGTTCGTTCTTGCTCTGAAAACAATGACCACAAAATTGGAGTCTTTTCTCTCTGATTTTTGTTTTCACAGGCGGAAGATGACCGTAAAGCTCTGCTTTCGTAGGGTGATTTTGCTAAGGGACGTTGAGTATTGCTCTGAGCATCCGCCTGTAGGTTCCTTCTAGTCAATACCATAAGCTAAATAATCTCAAAGGAGCCAAATGATGGTGATTGATAAGGCAAGATGATACAAAGAAGAGGTTATGCTAAGGCAGGATAAATACATTTTATCTATGAACATGGATCTCTTCTCCTGTTTACGCAAACTCTCCCTTGGACGGAGTTTCTGTCTTCAGCCTTCAGGGTGGCATAAAACCGAGGAACGCGAGTACGCCGTTCCCTCGAAGCGAGCTCAAGTCAAGCGAAGCGCGACGTTAAACTGTATAAATCATAAATCAAAGAACTGAGATTGAACTATGGCTGTGAAGATATATGTTGCCAGATTTTTCGGCATTCATGTAGTATAAAGTGTACAACAAACGTCGATCATCCTCTTTGATTTGATTAATTTTCAAAAGCGATCCCAAACGGGATGTGCTTGATGTCACTGTAGGTACAATACACTTAATTATTCAACAATGCAAGTTCAATACCTCACAAGAAATTCTGCCGTTATTTTCCGCGCTCTCTCGAAGTTTTCAGTTTTCTGCCACCCTGTCAGCCTTACCCACTGATCCTCTTGATTTCTTTTCTTCTATCCTTTCTACTTTATTTCACGTAAAAAATGGTAAAAGTAGTCCTGTACTCTATTCAACATAAGGGATGTGATATGGTAGAGAATCACATGTCTCGAGCCAATGTAAAGTGAGGTAGGGTGGGTAGTTCCTTTCCTCGCCACCTGTTATCCTTCCCCAGCTAATGCCAGGTCCCAATTCCCTACTGGACTAGCAAAAAAAGTTTTCGGATTGACGGCAGAGCATGAACTTGAACCATCGACCTTCAGCTTACTAGACCAGCTCTCTACCGACTGAACGAACTCGCCTTCTTTTCTCACGTACACGCAGAAAAATTTCTGTTTTCTGTTCGTAAGTGATTAAGTTGATCATCGTGGTCGATGATAAATTTCCTTTCGATAAACGACGTCGATAAGACTTCCGGACGTGAAGTTACTATCGTAGAACTAAAAGGGAACCATTGGTAGTTAAGCTGCAGGCTGTCTTGTAGATCTTGTAGAGGATTTAAGATATTCATGTTGGCCATAAGGGTTTATAATGTAGCATTGATGATCCAAATAAATGAATCGTCGTTCAAACTGGAGAAAATAATAACTCCAAGATCCTTTGAAGGTAACACTTAGCTTAATATCTTCAAATTCTTTGTAATTGTGTTATTAGTCTACCAACTGAAGAATATTATCTAAAATGCTATTACAGCCTGGTAGTTCATTTCATGAACCGATGGACGTTTTTGAAAAGGATGGAGCACAATGGAGCACAATGTAGTACAATGTAACACAACGTAGCACAATGTAACACAATGTAGCACAATGTAGCACAGGCCTTATCGTTGTTCATAGCTTGTCTTAGCCTACCAATCCTCATGAGAACTGAAGTGCTCAGTACATCTAGAAAGCGGGGTACTTAAAGGGAGTGCGAAACTAAAAATCGCTTCTCGGCTGTTTTTGGCAAGGAATGGATGTAGTATCTGTTCTCATTGATGACAGATGCTTTCCATAATCCGCGAGAGGCGGTCCTGCTTCATGGCTTGCTTCTCTGCCCGGTAGCACAAATTAAGAGGCGTTGCCCTTGGACGCCTCAGCTGCTCTTTATTTACTAGTTAGCCAGTTTAGTGGTTTTTCTGTTTATTTAGGGTAGTTTCAATGTCGGGCCCGCTGCTCATCAGGGGTCTTTGATTGAGAGATTGCGAAACTAAAATTACCGAATTGTTGATAAATTTACTAGTACTTGATTTCGATGAGAAGATAATGGTAGTCTTTAAGCAGAAGTAAATTAAGTTATGTAATTATATCTCTTAATTGAACAATGAGTTTTAATATCAATATCTTGTTTTGATAAAAATAAATATAATCGTAGAGAGACGGTCACACTGGATATTAAGGAATAGTTTGCGCCTCTTTCAAATTTAAAAACTGCTGTAATTTTCACCGTGTATGACTTGCAACGGATTGTGTTTTGAGCATTTTGACTTATGTTGCGACTAAGGAGAGTTAATAATAATGCTGACTCGACAATTTGATATCTCGTTGACATATGAATCTTAATTCAGAAACTCTCCAAAACAGCATTACGATATGAGCCTGTAAAACATTAAAACATTTTAGGTCCTGTCCCTTGTCTATCGGAAAATAGTGTCAATACGCGATAAAACCGGAAACGCTCGTTAGGCCATAACGACCTTGGTGACGTGGCGGGAAAGACATCCATAATATAGTGTTTTCTTGACGCCGTTGCAAAAATTCCATATTATAGGAAGTATAGGGCAAGATGCGGTAAGATTTTTGGTTGATTGATTTGATTTTCAAGTATAATTGATAAAGAAAATCCTTTTATCGGTAAAAACTGCAGGAATATTATAAGTAGCTAGTAGAAGATACTGTTCTGAGCATGTCGTTGCCACCGCGTAACCAAGGCCGTTCTAGCTAGGAGTTTAAAAGCGTATATCAGCAATGTCAGTCTGTGTTCCTTTACTGAATAACTCCACCTTTTCTCTTCTAGTGCTGTCCAAAGAGCATGAGACCGCAATGGAGGCTATCATGTCCGTAAACAGTGCAAGTAAGTCTGTCACCAACAAATTTTTTATCTCGCCTTTTCTGTTGATTTTGCCCCAAAGGAAATATAACGTCCTTACTGTAAAATGTGATGCTATGGACAGGGTCATGCAAATACCCCTTACCTCAAATAATTTTTTGTAAGTTTCTCTCGTCTTTTAATGTTTGTTAGAAAATAATATCAAAATTAGCATGCCACTTCACGGACTGACTTAACTGTCTTGCCTTTTATAGACTATGGGATCCTGTAACACCTCTATCATACGCCCCAGGCATTTATAAGTTGTTGGCAAAAAAGGAGGGGCGTGTATTCAAGAGGGCTTTAGAAGAAGGGGAGGGCATTTATCAAATTCTTTTGCTTTCAACATTTTGCTGCCAATTTTTTATCCTACTGCAAACAAGTCGTCCTTGAAACATTATTAGTTACAATTTTCTTTAAAAATGTTTTAGCGATACAAAATAGAAATATTGTATTGAGCAACGAGTTCATTCTGCTAAACGTTTTCGCCAGACACTGGTTACAGCAATCACCTGGATTAAAGTAAGAAGGCTTTTAGCGAAGAAGTTATAGCAAAGGAAAGGACTGAAGTAAGCCGTAGAAAGAAACACGAACGTCAGCGGAACGTATTCTGTCATTAGTGTTACAGTATGTACGTTTCTCAGTGCAATGTGTCATACGTTTCAAGGTCACGTGATTTAGTGTTCATTATGATTAAGTTGTAACTCCTCATACCAGCCTCTTTTGTAAATATGTATAGTTATGTTCAATTGTTTGTAAAGAGTTGAAGTTTGGAGGCGATGAGATAACAGTGATTGAAAAGTATACCAATATTCATATTTCCTTTCGTCTTGGAACGTAATCACTCATCA
>JAAAKM020006058.1:0-10719 GCA_010016025.2 Alatinidae sp. Z8VKAUB7J3 | reverse complement strand
TGATCCCTGGTTTTGCATAATACTGCAAATCCTACAAATAGCAGAAAAGATATTGGAGGGTCTATGCCTGTCAGTGGGTACAAAATCGGAAAGAAAAACATCAGGCTCTTCGAAATTCTCATGACAATTGATAATGGTTGAGATTAAATTCTTAACCAACCCAGCATTGGTTACAATAAACGATTGTAGTTCCACATGACTGTCTCTGGATACCGGAAGTTCCTTGTTACTGCTACATACTTCTACAGGAATACCGGGAAGCTGTTTAGTACTACTAAGGACAAAATCCCAAAATTGCAGAGAGCAAATATCATTTAGAAGATCAAATGTCCAGGGTGTGGTGAAGAATACGTGGGGAAAACAAATCGACGTTTACATTTACGATTCCTTGAACACGGGACTCGCAACGATCAGCCCATGTTTCTGCACTTGTCACAATGTCGATTGTTTAAAGATTATGTCAACCTTTTCAGTGTACCATCGCTAGACATTCCATATGAAATAGATGTAACAGAACACATGAAAAACGCAGTTCTTCTCAATTACTCCATCATTGACCCTCATGGTAACTAGTCGCAATTATTATTTCTGGAAACTTATCACGTTAAGCGTAGTTTTACATCTATAAAGAAAGGTCTCTAAGGAGCTGCAGTTATTTTCGTGACATAACTGCGCTCTGCGTTAGTTTCTTTGAAACTCTTGGTTTCTATGGCAGTATTCCTTGTTTATATAGGGCTGTTGTACTGTTGATGCAGTATAGAGCTGATGATGACAAGATAATATCGTCGAAATATTCTCAATAAAGATAGTTTTCCATGAATTTCATATCTTAAAATCAGGAAATGTTATTATTCGGTTTTTGTTTTGTTTTATCTTACATCAAATTGTCTGGTAAAGATGGTTTCTGTTTAGTACTGTTAACCACCTTCGTGCATTCCTCACAACATTAACTTTATGTCCCTCTTTGACGTTTATTCGCAACATAAGTTACTATTTACAAATTGTTATGTTCATCTTAATTCAATACACTTACTACACCTTCATCTTCCTGTACTCCCATATTGTGACTTGTCCAAGGTCAAATTCTAGTAGTTTTAATCGTATGGTTAATCGTTTTACTAACTATAGTCCCAGCCGGACAAAAAGTAACTTTCTCGCTTGCCCAGACGTATCCATTTACATCTACAATGTACCTGCAATTAGGTATGTCGACACGGGGAGTGCAAATGATGCAAACGTATCTACCTTCCTAATCCACACACAAGTTAAAAATTACTTTAGTTCACTGTTGCCTTCCCATTAAGAATATCTATTCTATTCCTGATTCTACAAACCTTTCCTTTTGGTCCACAGATGCAGTTGCAAACAACATGAAGAGCTGACCTTTGAATTTCTCCATCATAAACCAATTCTCCTTCAGCAGCTCGGAGTACGACACTAAAACAGAATTACAAGTTAACACGCATTGTGAAGCATTATGACCTGCATACCTATGGAACATTTCCTCAGTCTGAAACTAATACTATCCCCCTCTCCCCTCCTGAGAAACCCGGGTTTTATACAAGAAACATGAATGGGGGTTGAGCCTAGCCGTTTCTTGATACTTTCATATCTTCAGCCTGAAATCTTTCTTTGATGTTTCTTAAAAATAACTAAGTACTAAATCCCCATCGCGAACTCGTTTCTTAACACTCACTTGTTAAAGACACTTAAAATGCCTGTTTCTCTTTTATGTAGAATGTAAATGAAGCCATCGCAGTGTTTGCTATCAAAATTATTTTTACTTAGTTTTAGAATTAGAATAATTTGTTGTTAATAAACGACAAGAAATCATCATACAGTAATGTAGAAAGCATAAGAATGACAATGTTGTAAATGCCAAGTCTTTCTTGTTAAAATCGATTTTTTATTAAAAGTTGAGCCTGCACAAGTTTTTAAAATGTTTTTTAATCTCTATCGGATTCGTGCTCCATGTTTCTTCAATAAATCATTATTCCATGAAAAGGTATATCATCTTTCAAAAAGCGATTCACTACTATTAATAATTAGCAATCTGTTTGAAGAAATCTTTTCAAGAGAAAGGTCAATCATTGACAGAAAAAAAGGCAATTCTGACACTAAAAGAATACGTTACTAGAGTATTCTATGACAGAAAAAGACATCATCTGAAGTATACAGAGATCGTGGGGCTTCTGCAAAGTCTGCTTGTACCCCCAAATCTACCATCTTTACAATCTTCTAACACCTTCTAATCAATCTATCTCCGCAATATATCCAAGTTTGCCATTTCTCACCTTCATTACATCCTTGTATGTTCTTGTGGATTTTCGTTTCTGAGAAAAATCCTTCAAAGAAATGTTCCTCAACTTTACAAAACGAACAGCTTCTTTCAGTCAATAACTTAAACCTGTTTGCTCCACTGCTAAAAACGCTTGACAGCAAGTATCTGTATCTTAGTCTGTTTCTTACAGTCAACACACCTTACCTTATACCGCTTGCACTTTCACCGACACTAACTGGAACTGGCTGACAAAGTGCTATCTGGGCTTTAGGGCTCACTGTTAGCCCAACCAAAATATCAAGAGCAACTTTGATGACATCATTCCTGTAAAAAAACATTCGCATAGGTTATCATAGAATTGAAAATCTACTACAACCGTCACGATAACCTAACCAAAAAATAAAAAGGCAAAATGTCTTTTTAAGATATTTTTAGAGACAACTTTGAGGAAGTGGTGAACTGTTAACACACTATTGTCAAGTTCGCAAAGGAGACGCTATTACCCCTTCAAAACTATAAAGGCGCATTCATATGGATAAGCTTCCTTATTGTACATTAAACAGCTGTTACAGTCCGTCTCCCCCCCATCCCCTCCCGGTTTTATGGGGTTTAAGGCCACTGAGCTATTTTTGACAAAGCAATAGTACGATTATTTCAAGATTTAGGGTTTTGGCGAACATTTTCACCAAGTATCAACTCAAAAAGAGGAGAGTCAGCTTTGGCTTTAAACTCAGCAGCAATTTTGCAAAAACAGGGCAGCAACTGTTAGCCGATGGAGACTGTATTACAAAATAGGAAGATGATAACTTCCTCCGTTCTTCATTTCATGGTCCTTGCAGAATAAGATCACATACGACCCTTTGTGCTTTGTTGGCAGAGAAATGTGTCCTT
Organism: Alatinidae sp. Z8VKAUB7J3; assembly: GCA_010016025.2. Lineage (NCBI taxonomy): Eukaryota > Metazoa > Cnidaria > Cubozoa > Carybdeida > Alatinidae > Alatinidae sp. Z8VKAUB7J3. The sequence continues at coordinate 7,547 of JAAAKM020006058.1, read as the reverse complement.
TCATTGGGTCCTTTCTGTTAATTCACACTCTACTTTATCGGATGCTGTTTGGTCCCACAATAAGCTACTCAGGCGCGTCAATTGCAATTGCCTCTTTAAAAACGCGGCTGGGTATAAAGTTAAGGGGTTTTTTCCATTCCTCTCTGGCGATACTCTGGGAAGTGTGTGAGATAAAAAAGCGGTACAATACAAAGATGCTTTCCCAGGTAAGTAAACTTGTGGCTAGGTTATTTATTCTCTTATGTTATTTGTCACGTGTTAAGACCCAGCACACTAAAATCAGAGCAACGAAAGGCTTTTCCGTGATAATGTGCCAATAATAGGAAGGCCTAAAGTGAAAGCCATGTACAAGAACACTGGAGAAATAGAAAATATGCCACCACCGGGGATCGAACTCGTGACCCACGCTTTCGCGGCGTGCGCTCTACAAACTGAGCTAGGTGACCTCCGATGTAAACATACTCCTATTTCTCTAGTCGCCACATTATCTTCCAATCATCCACCAGTGGACATCGACATCCAGCGATTGGAGACAAGCCTCTCTGCGCCGTGTGACTTGACCAGGGAAGAACTGACCTCCGGCCCGTCATCAATCCAAGGCCCATTAAAGTTGCAGAGTATCATCGAGATGCTCTAACATTTCAAAACTAACATTTCAAATCCTCTCTTCTCCATGATCATCATCTTAATCAATCGTCAAAAACGTCGACAAGGATGAGAACTAAAGACGAGCGAGTTGTTGACCCCAGCACCTTAGCCCCCCTACTATCCCTTCTCTGTAAAAGAATTAAAGGATAGTCAAAGATACTGCCCGAATTGGGATTAAAACTCGTCCGGTAGTTTTTAAAATCAGCGCCTACCACAAGTGCTAAAAACCCACGGTGGGCCCATCCGTGGATGAGTTTTGATGTGAAACGAACGAAAGAAGATACGGGGAACACATGTTAGTCAAAGCCTTGACATACACAAATTGTTTTCCACTGACAACATACATTTTAATTTTAACTTCTATTTGCAGTTAATATATTTTTCGTTTGGTAATTTCTTACCCCATTGTAACTGTCTAACTTAGACTTATACTTGGAAAGGACGTTTCGCAGTGGACAACCGTATTTCCTCTTTTAAATACTCTATTTCACGATACCCTCCAATAACTATATGCACATACGAAACGAGAAAGTGATATAAAGGCTCCCGCCCCCTCCCGCCCCACAATAATAAACGACACCCTCTAATACAGCGCAATATCCTGACGCCACGTTTACCCTAAGAGAGCTAGCTGACAAATCCCTCCTTAATGTTGTGAACCAAATCATATTCTTCTGCCTCCGCCCCACAAATTTTTCAAACGTCGTAAAAACAACCTTATTTACTCCCTCTCAACATAAAAACTTAGAAATTGTTGATTTAAAATTTTTAATTTATAGAGAAACCCAAAAGTTACAAGAGGGTCAAAAAAGTCCCGTCTTCCACCGTCCACGAAACCAAATTCTCGTCTTGTGGACATCTTTAAATACCTTGGGTATTGACTACAGACAACCTTATTCCGTCGACTTAAAATATCATGTCGTAATTCAGTCAACCCCGATGGGGCATCTGACATCCTAGCTGCCCATCCTACGCAAGGGCAGCAACGGCTGCACCAACGTGACGTTATTTGCGTAGGATAGGGGTTTTCCCACTCAATCTATTCTTACCAATTACATCGTTCTATTCACGTTGTCTGTACGTAAATATTCGATTTTGTAAATCAATACATACTTTTACTACGACTTCCACAGTATGCTGTTGGTGGTGATATTTATTTACACTAGTTTCGCTGCCGTGGACATTTCACCCTGTCGCTAGCATTCCGCTGCAGAGTCGCACATAGGTTATACATCACTCACGTCACCTATGATCACCCGACATTCGCTCGCTCACGCAGCACACTCTCACCTGCAGTTGTATCCTTTCCACTGTGATGAAATTGAAATTAACTGCACAATCAGCTGAATTCCTGAAAGCTTGCTCATTGCCTAAGGAAAAAAGAACATGAAAATGATGTTTTATCTGCAAGAAATTCGTACAGTAAGTTACCTATCATAGCGTACTCCCCCCTCCCCCAGGAAATTGGAGGGGGAATAAAATTTTCAGCTCAGGGGGGACCGCGAATTTTGAGCTGAAATGGTTGGGGAAAGGCAAATGGTGAGGGAATGCATTTATTCAACAAATGAGGGGGGGGGGGCATTTTCTGGTCATTTATGAACTGGCAATTTTCAAAATTTTTCCTTCGGCACTAACCATGGTGGTGCCTCATTGAAACAATAAAATCGAGAAATGCTTAACACAGTATGGTTCCGAAAGTTAACAAGTCATTATACCAACATGCATAATACTTTTGCATCGCTTCAATCTTTCGAACTGTGTACATCTTATTTTCCATATATGTGACCTTGCTTGAGTGGATTTCCTTTAGCGTTTTACATGTTAAATATTTGTAATCAACATACCTCAACTTCTTAATCTCAAAAAAGCCAAAGTTTGCATTTCGTCAACATAGGATCAATCATTAAGGTAGACTGGGGTTTCTCTCGGTATGTATATTTTATATTTTCCGCCACCAAACGTACTGATAGATCTATAAGCATCACCTATCCTAACGTAATTTTTAGTATGTTTCTTCACAGCCTGCTAAAATTGCAGTACCTAAGGTCTCCTTTCTTTCTCAATGCAGATCATTTGAGTACCTCTATTTTAAGTGCAAATTTCTGTTGCAGACCACCCTTTCACTAACGCTCAGCTGCTAAGCATATCGACTAGCAACGGCGACCATCGCTTTGCACATGACACTTAAGTAACAGGTAAACAGACCAAAAACAACGGATCTAATACGATCATTCCGTCATAACTTACATCAAGCATTTTCTAAGCGCAAAAAGATGGAAAGAAAAGAACAAGAATAAAAACAGTGACGATGGCATAAGTAAAGAAACTCCAACAGACTACGAAGAAGAAGAAGGCAATGACCGAACGTAGTCAGAGACCAGAACGTTGTTCCATGTTTTCTAAGTCTTGTGGTAGGGCTCTAGCGCCATTTATACCCCTAATCAAGTCCTATGAACTTCCCTTGTCAACGGTGTTCCTTATTTCATCAGTCTCACAAGAACAAATGCCAGGGTGAACCTTGAAAAGTCTACCTGGAATGGAGCCATGGTCCGAGCATTTGCAATTTAAGGCAACTGTCACTACATCGTTAGGCCACCAAATAGTCAAGACGGTGCAGGGAAATGAGAAGATGAAATATCTCTTGAAGATTAAAGATGATTAGCTCATCATCCCACCTCCAGCCCCAAGGAAAAAATAACTAATTGATTTCCACTACTTCAATTGCCTTCCCACAGAGTATTTAGTACTACCGGCTCAATATTTTCTATTTAACACCAAGACATATTTGGGATGACGAAATCGTATATCAACCAACAATAACATCAAGTACTTACTAAAACTGGAGACCAGCTAACGCAGTGTTTGGGGTTTTCTAACAGCAACTGTACATTTTCCAAAGTACTTTCATAACTAATTGTTACACTCTGTGAGAAACAGAAAAAAAGAGAATTAATTGGAATGTCAGAACTATGGCATTGATTACATTGTAAATACTCAAAACTATTTTTAAAAACAATTTTCTTATTGAGGTAAGGACTGTCTGCTTTTGCAAGCAGCTTATTTAACGCATGCTGCTGTTGCTTGCGGCTGTTGCATGCCGCTGTTGCATGCCGCTGTTGCATGCTGATGTTGCATGCTGATGTTGCATGCTGATGTTGCATGCTGCTGGGTACGTGAGAAATTCGAGGCAAAGCGACTAGGTCAAGGTCACACCTAACTGATATCTTTCTGCTTTAAGGTTAGTGCCTCCTGAACAATTAACCAACTAACAAGGATTTAGTAGAGGAAAGGAACAAAGTTTACAAAAAGTCTAACATGTACAGTTATTGTCTTAATGTGGCGCTAACGACCTTTGGCTCATAAAGGGAACTCACGCAATACCAAATTAAACTGCAGGATATCAATATAGATGATGACGAAGATTAAGTCGTAAGCCCAAGTAATAAAGGTGATTGCATGATTCCTACCTTATATGCAGGTATTGGCGGTGGCGGGCAATTGCCCTTGATCCTTGCCGAAAGACGTCTGAGATTGTCAGCGTGGATCGCTAAATGTGCATCAAAATAACGTTTCAGTGCCAAACAGGTATGACGCGCAGTCTGTCGGCTGTGAAAGGCTTCATCGTCGGCAAGAAGTCCCGCTTCTTCAACACGGAGGATGTTCAATGTACTCAGCTGGAAATGGGCGAACAAGATGACAGAAACTTAAACTTACGGCAAACACGTGGGCAGGCATGTTCCTTTACCAAATGTCACCACACAGTTTGGTTTGTTCTCAAGGCGTAAGGAAAGGTGTGTCCTAGAGGAGCCAATACGACGTCCCACGGGATCTGTAAGTTCAACTCTCCTGTTTGATCGAATTCACCAAGTTTTGGGTGTTTTAATTACCACGTAAATTGACTGTCACAAATGCTCATATGTACCAGGGCAATGCCTTCCTACGCTTCCATATTAACATTAAATCAACAAGCTTACGTCGAACGCATCTTGGCTTCGGAAGACGCACTTCTAGTTATAGTAGACAGGAATTGGTAGGGGCAAAATAAGGAAATCTCCATTCAAAACTATAGCATGTCTTGCTTAGTTCGATCGTTAAATTCATACGTTCATTGCCGTTCTGTCGGAGATCCAGCTCCTGTAAAAAAATATATTGCCGAAAGTCGCAATTATTGTTTTAAGGCCTTCACTTAAACTGCACCGCTGTGGTCCAATAGGGCGGTAAATGTATACTCTGCGGTGAACCGGGCTGACAATATAACAATGGCCGGTAATTGCGGAGGTCGATGAATCGAGGAATTATACGCGGAGATGGTGACAAAACAAAGTGCGGTGGATAAGGCTTGGGTAACAACAAGAGCGGGTAAAAAAGGCAGATGAGTATTATATGAGACGGCAACCAACGGTGATACTCCATACGTTGCGGTTAACAACGGTGGTATCACCGTATTACCCAGTGGATAGTTGCACCCTACGTACAGTTGCACGCAACTATACCTAGTTTTAGTTGCATGCAACTATAAATGAGACGAACGTTTTCCTAGAAATCGTAGAGGGTGCCGATGACGAACAGCAAAGTTCCAACGGAAGAACTTAAAGTAGATTAGCTAAACAATGTATTTTGTTACCTTGTATTTGTACGCTTTAGTCACAACTTCTTTTATAGTTGTGTATTCGCCTGCCTTTGGGAACTTTATAATAGCTAAATTATTCACTTTATTGAAATTTTATTGAAGGTTGATGAACTAGTATTACATTCTGCCTCACTGGCAATATCGAAAAGCGGTCTTCCGGGCTGGCAGCATTCATTGAACCTGAGAGCATTCTTTACAACGTCCTTTGAAACGTTTATAGTTGCATGCAACTATAGCCAGTTTCAGTTGCATGAGAGATAACCAGGGCGAAAAAAAGAATTAAAATTCCTGAAGAGCGAGAAATCCGCTTATAGTTGCATGCAACTTTATTCGGGGTAATACGGCATAATGATAGTTAGGTTAGTACGTAGAGCCAATAGTAAAATGGGTACAGGTATAGCAAGCGGTTAAAAGGAGATATTGTACAACGGGAGCAGTAAACAGGGCTTGGGGCCTGAGTAGGAAAGGTAAACCAAACTGGTGACAAAATCAAGGTCGGCAAACTGGGCAGGCGCTAAGAAGTAGGATGGCAAGTGGCCTTATACCACAATAACTAGGGAGGCAGGGGTGGTGGGTAGCTTTGACAATGATTCCAATAATATACTTATATAATATACTAATATACTGATAAGTATATACTTACCAGATTAAATGTTTTCCTTAAACCATCCATCGAATCATACAGTTCGAGTATGGCACGGAAGGAAAAAGTCATAGAGAAGAACAGGGTGGCGTAACAGCGACCAGAGTCATATGAACATTCCAGTAGCCATAAAGTGTATTTCACCAAATCAGTAAGAAGAGTTTGCGATGCAAGACAAACCTTCGTACAACGAAAAAGAAAGATTTACAATTAGGAAATACAGTTATGTAGTGCGAAATATTTTCCGACCCAAAAGTTTCAAGCTACTCTTACATTGCTGATGCAACAAAGTTTCAAAAAGAAGTCCTTACGCTCCTGTAACAGCACAAAACTCACGTGAGAATTCTCCATCAACTTTGGCAGTGCTAACTTCCATACCGTGAACTCAAAAATCATGGACACATAGACAAAATACTATGTTTCAAGGTGTATACGTGGTAATTCTTAAGCTGCGACAATTCTGAACCTGTGCGTCGCATTTCACTGTCACAGGATCATGTACGTACATTCTATATTCTGAACTGGTAAAGGTAAACTTAAGGTAATTTTAACATCACGGCGGATTACGAGTGAAATTTCACTAAAGCTCATGTAAAAAAACATTAGAGCCTTGAAGCATATTAAAAGACTACATGTACCAATTCATATCAAACAAGACTGGGTGGAGCACAGGAAAGATATCTACAATTTTATGAAGGATAGGCATTCTGTTTTAACAAACACAACTCCAAAAATGAATATTTCATTGTTTGTAATTATAACAGTTCCTATTACACATAACTTAATCAAATAAATTGTTAGTCGTACAAAATCCAAAGATTACTCTAAAAAGACGACTCATCGTGATAAGGTTGAAAAGCTATTTTCGTATGACTCTCATTAGAGCCTGGCGTCATAATTATTAACAAAGAAATAAAGAAAAGGGTGTGATTGGTTACAAACAACTATTGAATAGACGAGAAACTGCGGTAGTAAAGGACGACGCTACTTAAACAAAGAAATATCATATGTAATATCTATTTGGCAGCAAAGTTCAGGCACGAAGTGTTTGATACAAAGAGACTCCAATACCCTTGGACAAAAAACTGATTTACCTTGATAAATGACAGTAAAACAGTGATTATGATGATGATGATGATGATGATGATGATGATGATGATGATGATGATGATGATGATGATGGTGGTGGTGGTGATGGTGATGATGATGATGATGATGATGATGATGATGACGACGACGATGAGAAGGAGGATGATGATAATGATAACGATGACGATGATGATCACGATGATGATGATGATTATGATGACGATGATGATGATGATGATGATGATGATGATGTGGAGGAGGAGGAGGAGGAGGAGGAGGAGGATGATAACGATAACGTGGATGATGATGATGACGATAATGATGATCACGATAGTGATGATGACGATGATGATGACAATGATGATGATGATGATGATGATGATGATGATGATGACGATGATGATGATGACGACGACGATGAGGAGGAGGATGATGATAATGTTAACGATGACGATGATGATCACGATGATGATGACGATGATGATGATGATGATGATGATGATGATGATGCTGATGTTGATGATGATGATGATGATG
>JAAAKM020006056.1:0-10719 GCA_010016025.2 Alatinidae sp. Z8VKAUB7J3 | reverse complement strand
TGATGCCACTGTACGACGGCAACGCTGCTGACTCTGTCTTGAGGAGATAAAAACTTTGATGAAGGCCGAAAAGATGTCGCTATTGAGTTCAAGAAAAAAGCTCCTTACTAAGTGCCGACACGGGAATACGTTCCTAACAAATATAGTAAGGAGTGAAGGTGCTGTAGTCAAAGTTCATCCGATGATCGTTGAAGGCGGGTGAAACTCACGAGTAGTGAAACTGCGTGTTTTTCTTATTTCAAACTCCATTTATTTATTTACATAGATAAATACATACGATCACAAATACATACATATACGTATGCACACATCTCAATAGTTATAAACAGACTGGTAGATAGACAGACAGACAAACTCAAGTAGACAAACGATCTTAGGCATTATTAAAGACAAAGAAGAGTTTAGGCAGGTGCTTATAATCTTGATAATGCTGGAGTGTTCTAAGAACTATTAGGACTAAGAAAGTGTCAGAAATGAATATCGTATGTATTTAATCGAAGCCAATGGGAAAGTTGTTTAAGATAGGTTAACATTATTGTTTTCTTTTTAAAAGTTTGAAGTGTTATGGCGAGCATACGCTTTTCTTTCATTGTGATCTGTTGAAATGAGAAGAACCAAGTTGATTATATTTCCCTGTCGATTGAGCAAGCTTTCAGTTCTGTTTCCCTACTTGTATCGGTGAACACTTTATCTACTCTGTACTTAGATACATTCAATTACATGTGACCATGAAACCCTCAAAGCATCCCAAGCCCGTTTCACACATTGTAATGCAATCAAAGATAGGGTTGCTGTTTCTTACCAACAAAAGACTCTGCTCACTAGACATTCTAACGTTCTTGCTTGGCGAGTGTTCATGATAAGGAATCAGTACTTGAGATCTGGCTTTGTTAGCCCAATGAATGAATGAAATTTTACTAACGTTTCTGGTTCATCAGTGACCTGTGTGTCTACCCCACGAAAGTTGACGTGAGTGCTTGCTCATGCCTTAAAGGAATTTCCTTCATCGTGTAGACAATTATTACTTGATGGAAGGCTTTGGCATCCAATAGTATGGAATGCCAAGCATTGTCATGTGGAAGTTTTCCACAAAAGGTATTCAAGGCATATAAGCCGCTGATGAAACTAGCTTACCGTCCTTCATCCCTGACAAAAGATAGATATTAATATGTGAAAGCGAAGTAAAGATAGGGAAGCCTGACTCATTAAGCATTGTGAAATTTAAAATTGCAGTTATCTGATCGCACATTTGTTCGGTGTACTTTTGGGTTCTTACATTTGAGATTTTCAGTAGAAAAGAAATGCATTGAACCTTGTGAGATGTCTATTCGATGATATGCGAAGTTTTCAGAGAGAACAGGAGAAACAAACGAACGAGTCTGATATCGAGTACTCTTTTTCATGAAAGGGAGACTGACAGTAGGCCGAGTTTATTTTATGTAATATTGATGCCGAAATTTTAGCCAATATCTCTGAGTTCGAAGAAGGAAAAACATTCCTCAAGGTTTTTTGGTTGAAAAGAGGTGTAGCACATGTCTTTCCCTTTTTGCAGTGATATGAATGCTGACGTTCGTACGTTTTAAACTGATAAACTACTGGTCGCATGATGAGCATAATGTCATCGACGGTCAGACAATTGTTATTTGTACGTGATGCGGCTTTTACAGAATTCTAGCACTTTTAGGGTAGCATCGTTTAAATGATAACCGGCTGAGAACAATTGTACATGGTATAACTTGTAATAGTTTTGTGAAATGGCCAATGCTGTGATGAATTATGATTTTTTTACCATGCCATTAATAGAACTGAAAGAGCAATAGTACTCATGTCTCATTCCGTGTTAATTTCCGGTATAAAAAGCTGCACAGCCAACGTAATGTTAAACAAATTGATTATAGACATGTTACCGACTTTCACAGTCAACATTTCGCTAATTTGCAAAAAATACATTGGCTTCGTGTAGGCCTGCCATTGCAGAACTGTTCTCAAAGATGTGATTTATCTATAGTACGAGTGAGCCATAAGAAGATTTTTATCATAGTGGTGAAAATCGTGTGACACGAGCAATGTATGATTTTGCCGTTCCGATGGCCTATTGTACGTTTTGCATCAGCTCTGTATGTCATTAATTCTTTTCATCTCGTCCTGTAAACTATTATTTGTTTCTGATAGAGACACTTCGTATATTGTAAATATACGAAAGGTGTTCCACAAGGTAACATTCGGGGCCTTATCTGATTTCTATTTATTATATGGTTGCTAGCAACCATAGTATCGTTGAAGCTATTGTAAGAGTGATCGATTAATCGATAAAAGATGGTAAGAGAGTAAATAAACTATAACGAGTGGCGTAATAATGCACCAACGTTATTTTCAGCTTACATGTTAGGTTATATATAAATGACTTTGATGAAGAGGCCCCAAACAAAGCGTAAAATCGCTTAGAAAACGAGGTTTTAGGAATGGGAATACGTGTTAAAGTTGAGAGTGTTCATGTATAAGAACAAGAACAGCTATACAGTATCAGTTAGTTCTAGGATCTCCAAGTTAAGAAGAGAAACCATTGCTGCAGAAAGACGTCTTTACACTTTACACTACAACAGCATTCGGGTGATGCCACTGCACTGAGGGTCACTTGCGTTGATACAAATTGACCTGCAACCACCGTTGAAAGTTCATTAGAGTGCCTCCCGTGGTAACAACGGTAGGAAAAGACTGGTGACATCGCGTCGCCGTGACAGGTTGGAGAGTTGAAGAAAGAGGGGCAAATCAAGGTAGAGACTCGCATTTGAAGTCGGTATAAGATTTCCAAATGTTGCCCGTGTCCAAACCATAGCTACGCTAACGCATGCAAGAAGAAATTATGGATTTGTAAAGATAGAAAATAGCCTTGGGTGTAGGGTAGTCCTTTGGCCTGTACGAATGCTCAGCTGGAAGCAACTCCACCAATCGGTTTAATGCAGAAGTCACTTAAAATGAAACGTAAAAACAAGACATTTGAGAGAAAATCTATCCTCAATTAGTTACACTATCTCGGCTCGTCCGACAAGCCATGTAAATTCGAGGAAGATAGGGAGAGCGCTCCTTACTGAAAGATATGAGTTTGTCTTGCTAAGGTTGAATGTCAGCCACGTCTTCCACCATTTCTTAACGGCCTGAAGATCCACCACAAGATTAGCAGCAAATTTAACGAATAAAGAGTAGTTTCATCAAAGTGAACGTTAATGATTTGAAGAACATTGGCAGGACGCTTATTTATGTAAAGACGAAACAGAATTAGGCCAAGAATGGATGCTTGGGGACATAGACATTGTAAGTAATTTTGGTGACTTATGTCGCCTTTTAGAGGTAACTCTTACAGTTCCATGTCCACCAAGCTAGTAGAAATTCTGTTAAAAAGAACATCCATCATAAGGTTAGGACGGTTTCTTGACTACGAAGTAACAGTGTTATAACACGTTCCTTTTTAGTGATGCAGAAATGCTTATTGCATGTGTTTCAAGTTTATGTTAGAAGCGTATGAGTGGGTGGCCTTTGTAACATACAATTTGTACTTTTACATCATGGAGCTGAGAATCATGGTACTTTATGCCAAACTCGATTTCAGTGTAATGGTAGGCATTCTCATTTATGTCTCCTTGTAGTGACCATTAATTTTTATAATTATAACAAAGTTATTAGTACGATACCTGATTTGCTGCGTAGCATAAAGACGCACCCACCCCCCCCCCCCCCACCGCCACCCCCGACCCCCAACCAGGCCGTCAATTCAGATAGCTTTTATCAGCAAAGCTCTTTTCGTCAGTGAATTTGAGCTTCAACCCTGGATTACGTGTTCTTGAAAACTTTGCAGAAACGTATTTCACTAAGGGATCATTCCTCTGCTGTATAAGACTTATGGAAGGAAGTAATTGATCTTGTCTTGACCAAACTAACCTGAAGACTATGATTCCAGATACCAGATCGACTATGTTTACATTAGCACTCTGTGCAATGTTTGCCACGTCAACAGCATCTGTGAACATTAACATTCTTTCATACCAGGCAAAGTGATTGCAGCCGTGAGCATCAGCAGGATTGAAATTTCTGTAAACATGTGCTTGAGACTTTATTGCCATTAACCTGCACTTATAAAAATACCTTATAAAAACTTGTTTAATGTAAGATTACTTCTGTCTGCAGTGACGAGTCTTTCTTTGACGCCTTTAAGCCATATGTACACTTATCAAGATGTTTTCATCTATACAAAGTGGTAGTCGTGTCCACAACGTTTGAGCCTTGCAATAGAAAGAAACCTTGAACGGCCGACAGACTTCGTGTATAAGCAGGATTGCAAATTTTTGCAATTTTCTAGTCGCTTAGGGTAAGTTGATTGAAGAGAGCCAGAAAAGAAGTACGAAAAATAATAAATTATGGTGGGAAACGAAGATGGACTTATTTTATATACATTTTACGTTGCTTCTACTTCATTTTTAAGTTACTGTATTTAAATTTTACCATTGGCCTTTAATAGGTCCCTTCTTGCTTCTTCTAGAATGAAAACGTGCTCAGTTTTCATCCCTGGACAGGATTGGTAGTTACGACAGTGCGAGGCCTGGTATCGGATATCAGGGATGACTTTCTTCGTGTCTAGCCATTTTTCGGGTCATAGTTACCTTTCTATGAGCTATGGAAGAATTTTTGGAATTCTAAGTGAATTAAAAAAAACCTAGGTAAAGTAGTGCTTAGAAACAATTAGACGGGAAAATACATTACGTTGACCCCGGATTTATTCTTTCCGTGAAAGTGGAAAGTGGGAGGTACGTTAATAAGATCTTCAGGAGCAAAAGTTCCCGTCGTTACTATACATACGTTCCGTACTCATGCCAAGTCAGGTCTAAGACCCCTCGCTTAACATAAATCAACACTACCTTTCCGTAGCAGTTTGTATTTGCACTGTTCCAACATAATGCCAGGTCACTTTCTGGTGGCCCTAGCCACACTGCTTGGGCTTTAGACCGAACCTTCTAAAAGTCCCCAAAATTGCTCAGGGGGTTAGGGAAGGAGTATGTTTTCAAATGAACCTTCCGACTAGTCCTATGATGAATTTCATAGATGAATTTCAGGTACAATAACACATTTGAGTACAAGTAGGGTTTATCTACACCAATTCAGTGCCGTGACTCTTCCACGGGTTGCATGCTTCTTTATCCAGTTTATTAGTACCCAATTCAATTCTTAACGTATGTACGTTTTGCAAACTGTTTAGCTTTATCCAACCCTCTAGTTTTGTGGCTTCATTCTCTGCAGCCCCAAGTCAATTACGAGTTGAAAACTTCTACCATGTCGTGACGGCCTGGACAAAGATTGTACCATTTACAAACGTTTGGGCTTGAACCAATATGTGAACAAAATATCACATAATTTCTCTCTGTTCCTTTTTATTGGTAAACACACTGTGACATCATAAAATCGTAAAGACGGTAAATGTTCTTAAACACCTGAAATGCATGAGACGATAAAGCTTATCGGTCAAGAAAGCTAAAGAGTTTTCAATACCTTTACTGAACAGTTCGTTTAACGCAAACATTAAACATTTATTGAAACTGGGTATTCTCGGGCACGATTAGCCTCCTCTTATACCCTGGATATGGGCCAACGTAGGTCATATTCGTAGTCGTATGAAGTCAATCTGCACAATCATCAACAGACTTAAAAACCATTCCCGTCAACAACTGCCCGAAGGTTTCGACTGCGACCTATTTGTAAACCTTACAAAAGCGCTGTAACCAAATTCTCTCCAATTTGATTGATTTACGTACCTTTGAAAACTATTTACCCATGCGTAGTTGGCAACGTTTGATCGCTTTTCAGGACTTTATAGGGTTAAATTTGCGGTTGGTAGAGATCGTCGTGTAAGTAAGAAAATTCGTTTGGAACGTTTAAGATATCACTCGCGACAACCTCGCAAAGAATTCTTTCCTGATTTGTTAAATAGGGTCGCTCAAGTGTGAGCTCACAAGCCTAAATTGGATTCCTTTAGGCATAAGGAAAGGTTGTGTGACACACATATAGTTCTGACCATCAATTCTCAAGGACTGAACCCTAAAGAATTTGTTGTCTTGACACTTTTGGGCTTCATCACTTATTTTTGACTCTGAAAAATTGCGCCTCGTATTTGTAGCGGTGGTTCTCAGGGACGATTTGTTATTAATTCGAGTCAACCACGCAATTTTGTGGCAGTGAAACAGCACTTCTGTGTTTTTGAATTTCCAGCGGCTGTTTTATCAAATGTGGAAAAAAACTCCTGTTTTATTGCCCCTAGAAATTTATTCATGCAAACGTGAATATAAACCCGTCATTTCAAGCAACGTCGAAACTTCTAAGCTCAAAGTGTCAACAATATTTCCTCCATCAACTGAATGGCAAAGTGGTAAAATCAGGCCTTAAATCCATTGACGCAGGAGTGGTAGTTTGCAACTGGTTACGCAAATAGCCTCTCCTTTTTAGTTTTTTAAGAAATGTTGATAATCACCGGCCTCCCCCTCTATCTCCCCTCTCTCTTGCTCTGTGTTAATTTAAGCATTACCTTTTGGCCTTATAATGTAGAAAGTTTCGATGGCCCAGTTGAGTATCTTCCGAAGAAGACTTGACTGCCTTTGATTGTGTTCGGAGAAGACATATTGATCACAAAGTGCCAGTGACAGAAGTGGGGCCAAAGAGGTAACTCGTCTGTACCATCAAGTCATGCATGTTGTAGCTACTTGGAAGTACCGTTTATTAAGAAGGGGGATGTTTGTATTACTGGTGAATTGGAAGGAAGAAAAACGGAGACACGTACAGATGGATTATGTCCAGAAATGGATGGGAGGCTAACTGAACATGGTTTACTTATAAACAAATAAAACTATTTGGAAGAGCATGGTGACTGGAGCCCGCAACTGTAACAGATATGACATGGGAGAGAACAAAATGCAGAGGATAGAATAGCATATAGCGTAGCATATTATTGAAAACTTTGATATGAGTGGGCAGGATATAACTGGATAGGATATTGCAGGATATGATGGGATGGCAGAGGATAGTGTTGATGGGGATAGATTTAAATGGATCACAAAAATCCTAAACTGGGACTGTCTTTACGGTGCCGGTTTTGCCTAGAGGGGGTCCTGTGCCATTAAGTGACATGGGGGCCCTTCAGTGTCATTGAATGTACTTAAAGAGCTGTGCGGCACCCCAATTTCCAACTTATGTGCGGGGCCCTGTGCCGTGGCACAGTCGGCACCTTCCTAAAACCGGCATTGTACATTTATATCAGCTGCAGCGATGTAATGATATAATGTTGGGTGACAAATTAGCTCAGTTATGCACTGGTAATTATACAATGTGGTACAAGTGAAATTTCTTTCAGCGTGTAGTTAATTGACAGTGTTATTCCATAATACAAAAGATTGATAGTTAGGTTTCTGTACGTGTTCATAGTGACGATAGACATTGTTGATTTCGTAGAGCACGAGTGTTACGTTCTGGTGAGACAAAGTTTTATTATACATTAAATCGCAAGTAGTTTATGGATGGCTGTTGGAAGTGTTTTTCCCAGAGAGGCGCTTTAGAAATTAGAAAGTTCAGTATTGTTCTGTGAAGCACCTGGCCTTAACAAAGATGAAACTATGTCGCTTGACGCTCGTTGTATGAGGGTGTAGAGATATGATCTCTGTTTTAGCCCTAACGGATTTGGTTTTCAATAACGGTTTTCACATTGTAAACGAATTGTATCTGCTAGATCTGTATACAGATATAGTATTACAGATATTCAGCTTTGGGGTGTGCTGAATCACCGCGGAATTCTTAACACATCATACAAATATGTTTACGAGATCAACGTATCTGTCCTTTCCTTGATTCCAATTCTTTTTCGCCTTTGAAATCAAGACATTCCAATTGACACAGTCTTTCGTATCAGTAATCAATACCATCAAGCTGTACGCCTTTGATTGTCGTGGTGAAGCCAAACCCAACTGGCTTGTCAAGATCTTACCCGGATGTGCGTAGGTTGTCTCCAGATCCCTTCATGGCGGCATTAAAGATCGTTTGCAGACGTGAAATCAAAAATTCTTCTCTTTGTATTTACAAGGTTTGGTATTTAAATGTAGTAGAAAACGTTGATCTGTTAAGGAATGCGACGGTTTCAGTGATTCTCGCTTTCAAGGCCTCTTCTGTATTTACAGTTTCTGTTTAGATTCTTGTTCATCGTGGGCTTGTACTCTTGAGGGGGAGGAGGGGAGGCAGGAAAGATCCAAGGGGATGCCTTTGACCTACCACTAACGAATCAAGTTCACGATTTATTTCAAAGTAAAGCAAACTGCATAAAAACACTCTTGTTTTAAAAAGATCTATTTAATGTGAATATGTAAGCTGAATGGGATGCTTCGACATGATCTCGTAAGAGTGTCACGTGTTTCTATAAGAGTATTATGGTACATAGTTAAACAGGAAACATAAGTAAAGAATGATACTTTCTTTGGAGACGTGGCGTCCTAGAAGAGTATCAGGTTGTGAACAATAGGTGTATTTTAAGCTAAGAGGTCGGTTAGAGAAACAAATATTAAGGATCTTTTTACACTTGAAAAGAAGATTAAGAAGCCTGAAACCCTCGGAAAATATGAAAACACTAAACTAAAGTACCATGTCTCGGTATTATGTAGAGAAGAGAGTGTATAATCCAATTTGTGTCTTTCGTGAGGAGGAACTTTGTCCTCAGGTCTCAGTCTACGGCTTCGGATGTTTCAGTCAGCGTATAGTATGTCTAGTCTTGTTTAGTTCTTCTCTTTTCTTCTTTTCTTTCAAGAATTATATGTTTTCTCTGCGTCTGTTTATATATTGATCTATTACTGTTCTTGACATTCCTCTACATGACGTGATGATGTCATGAAAAAGAAATATCAAGCCTTGATAAACGTGATGCACGATCTCATACCACAAATCTAATCAAAGATTGTCGTATTTACAACCGAGATAAGTTGATATTGACAAGGAATGAGCTGGACATAATGGAAGCTAAGACCCCAAATGCTATTTGGCGGAGTGGCTGTCTTTGCTTAGAAACACCAAATCACCAGATTTGTGTACGTTCGATTATGCTGTATGTTGAAGCCCTTAAATTCAGCATTTGAAATGACAACACTATATTTACACTCGTCAATTTGTTTATGGAAAAGGTCCGTCCAGTAACATGATTTAACCAACCCTCTATGAATGCCTTTCAGATAGTCTTAGTTGTCCACAGTCAGAGGGAAGCGACTCTGGGTAAAGGTATACTGTCTGGAATATTGGCATTACCTCGTATAGAGCAAACTTTTCTATCATGTCTTAATCAGGTTCTGATATGTTAGCACTGCAGCGTGACTGAACTACGTTCGTAAGTAGGACACAAAAACATTAAACTATGCAGTGATTATAGGAGCTTAAATTGAAGGATTGATTATCCGATATGGTTGTCAGAAGATTCTATTACTGTTAACGGGAACACTGACACAGTATCAATGAAACTTTCTTCCACAAAGGCGCATTGGTGCAAAGATAAACGCATTCATATGGCAAGTTGACTGTAACAAAAACTTGTAAACGTTAGATGGAATTCCAAAAACTCTAAGACATACCAGTTTTGGACAACTAGCCCTAACTTTAATATCCTCTCTGACTCCGTCTTACTACTAGAGAAGATAAGGGGAATGGGCCGAGTACAATAATGTATTGCTACAGACACCGATTTGGGCTTACTTGTCGCCAGTCATTCCTGTAATGAGCTTAGATTTACTACGATTTAAATGTGCGATTCACCTGCTTTCTTTATACTTTTGCTACTCAATGTTTTATTACGTCAGTGACGATTTGGGGAGGACAGGATGGTACTTGCGCCTCACTATTTGAGGTGGAATGACATATAGTCACCCCCTGTATTTTGGACACCGATTAATTTTTTCTATGTACACATAAATTGTAATGGTTTCTGCATTGTTTGAATACCTTTTCAGTTGCTCAATTACATTTTGTGACGGTAGTTAAAGTATCGTTTGTTTTATTACCTCAGTATGCTCTCCCCAGTCCTCCGTAGAGATCAACACCAATGCAATCCATCAAAATATCGTATACAGATACTACTGTTTTCTCATAATTTTATGAAAGGCTTGCAAAAATCATTATGACAGGGAGACTATTAATAGATAGGGAATAAAGTAGGAAAGGAAGCAACGAAGGAGGGCATTTTTGCTTATAGTTGGAAGGAAGGCATTGGGTATTCATGTGTATGCGTGGATTTTCCCCAGAAACGTAAATAAACAGGATTGTAGTCTCTTGCACGTAATGGCGTTTGTAAGCGTAAAAATGCGGAAATTATGAAAATTGGTAGACAATGTTAATCAGTAATTCATGCTAAAGTGCTTAGTAGTATTATGAAGTGTTTCCTATTGTTACCATGTCCCACGCCTCCCTTAGTATGTAAGAATTTTGAAGAAATACCAAAGAAATAGAAAAATGTCACCACTGGGGCTCGAACGGATGACCCATGCTATCGCAGCGCGTGCTCTAACAACTGAGCTAGGTGATCTTCAATGTTAAAATACTCTATTTCTCTATTCGCCACATTACCTACCCGTCATTCACCGATGGGCATCGACCTCCGTTGAATTTTTTAATACTTCAAAAGACACTAGCGCAGAGGCACAATAGAAAAATGTCACC
>JAAAKM020006054.1:0-10720 GCA_010016025.2 Alatinidae sp. Z8VKAUB7J3 | reverse complement strand
CTATACCGGTATCTGAAAGGCTCTTCACGTGTTCATATTGTGTAACACAAAATATGATACAATGTTTTCTTGTCACTTACACAGAATAAAATAGCTATAACACCTGATTATTTCCTAAATTTCATCGGCTCCTGAGCATAAGTTACGAAAATCTGCAAGAATATTAAAATGTAGCGAGTGCGAGCCAGTAGCCTTTTTGTCTAAGGCAGCACTCAGCTGCAGCATTGTCGCTAGAGAAGTTTGTGTACCGCTGCTCAAAGGCATTCTTAATTTTTATGAGGGCATTAAGATACACTGGACGTCATCTGGTTTTGATGCATTGTTTAAACTTTATGGGGACTGGAGACCAGTAACTAGGTATCACCCCATTCTTATTCCAAGAATAAATTCATGAAATCAAGAATATAGAACCTTATCTAAAAGTGACTCTGCTGAAATTTACTTGTTGTATAACGACTACTGATTGGTCTTCAGAAAGCACGGATGAGAAATTATTAAAGATTTATGGATTTAGCTTTAATATCTATTTTGTACTATCTCATTGTGTCTTATAGAATCACAGCATGCATTGTCATGGTTACAACAAATTCTGAGTCTCAATACAGACAATAACCTAAACAGACTATATCTCTTATTACGACTTACATACATCATAATTGAGGTCCTTGACTTGTAAACAAGAAGTTTCAGCATTCATCCAGTGTTGTTACCAGGCCCCTTTACGATCATATGTAGATTATGCCATGTCACGTTCGCATCTGCAGCTGTTGTTGTTTTAATATCGTAGAAGAAAGACCAATGTTACAGTTCATATGATTTTGTCTTATATTTTTAGAGTTTTCTATACAAAAGTCAATGAAGTCAAAGGGAGAAAAAGGTACAAGCACTGTGTGAAGCCCTATCGCCTAAACGTTTTGCCTCTCTTTAGGGATATACTAAATGCAGCCCGGCCCCTTTGAATGACGGATCAAGGTGTCACGTTTATCACATCATTCATTCTCTCGGGTGTTCCTCTACATCTTTGAGCGTAACAAGTCTTGGTCTAAATGAATAAAAACATATTGCTATAATTTTTATATGAAAGCTTATGATCCCCAATTTGTTAGGGGTCCACCAGCAATAATGGTTGCGGCTAGTGGCTAAACAGAAGGCCGTGCCTCTTATGTTGACAGAGAAATTTCTTCAGACCGATCGGCATAGCTACTATTACCAACAACAGTTGCGTCTATTCAGTCAGCAGATCGCTTATTTGCTGTTCCTACAACTCACAGACAAATAATAAGTAAAACAAAACAGTCAAGCTACACAATGTCTTTCTAATACGAAAATAGCATTTCCTGACCTCCCACGTTGAAATCCTTTATATAAATGTAGTGATATCTAAACGTGATTGTGCTTTGTCGGAAACTTGTGGATTGTCAATTCTTACACTGAGAGGAAAGCATTTCTCATTTTTACTCAGATTTCCTATGTTATGAAGGATAAATTAATTCATTGCATTCTGCTGGATTGTAAGACCGTCCGATCTGTGCTATCGTTGCAACCACTGCTACTGTCATTGATTTATTAATTAACCTTAATAGTTTTAATAAAACTCGTCTGGAATAAATGGCAAACCACAGAAAAATGTAGCATGAATACCTGTCCTCGTCTGAAATACAACTTTTTTTTCAAAGGATACAATGCCTCCTAACGTGTAACTTCGTGTCAGCGTTGTTCATCCAAACCACAGATAATATTCAGCAAAGATAAATGTCCATGTACAGGTTTATTTCGGAAGAAAAAATGCCTCCTAAAGTATAACTGCATGTTTTTGAATTAATATGCAAACCGCAAATTCTACTTAGAACAGATACATGGACTCGTACCAAAATACAGTTTAAAGTCAGAATGCCTCCAAGCATGTAAATTCATGTCCAACAAACTTCTCTGCAGATGATTTGACGCCAGATAAATATATTTATGGCCTGATTTTTAAAATTGATCACACAAGACGTTAAGGAAAACAGAGTTTTGTTGATGGTATTTACAATGAGTGCAACATAGTAGCTTATATCATTTTCGTTTAGTTGATATGACAATATCAATTGTAAAATTAAGGTTACTGTGATAATGAGGAGGAAATGAGCACTTTTATTAGAGTAAATCCGTATTAGCATATTTATGTCCTTCAGGACATTCGTGCACACTATTGTGTTTTCACGCTGTTCTATATTTTGCTAGAAAATAACACCTGCAAGGTTTGACCCGATGTATTTGCCCGCCTGTATCTGTTGTTCCTCCATGTGAAGGCATGAATCTTTGCGAAAGAAACATTGATGAGTTGTGAGACGTGTTTTCTGCACCGAAAGTATTCAAAGTGAAGGCAAATGTAAGGGTTTCAATTTTCTGTTAATGAAAAATAAACCTATCACCTGAGCATATCGACATTGCACGAGCATCGAAAGTAGGAAGCAAGGACAGCCCATATGATATGTAGGTCATAACCGTATACTAGATAACCTTAATATCATGTGACACCTATGGTATCACGACTCTGACTGGACTCTGAACGACGTATTTATCATTGTAATGGTCACTTAGCAATCGTTTGGTCAGTCTATAAATACCGACAGTAGAAAGTTAAGTCTTAGGATAGTTGTGAGCACCAATTAAGTAAACACGTATGGATAATGCTGTTTCACTCCATGTCGAACAGAAAGTGAGAAAGATTGCCAACGCCTTTTCAGTCCTGAAAACTGAAAAATACGGAGTGTTAACCGGGCCTTCTACTTCGATAAAAAGTTCCTTGCTTAGACTAACATGACCTTAAACTCGAATATAAATAATTGGTGCATTTGATAACATATCACGTCTAGTCTATTTATTGTTTCAAACTTCAATGCCATTTTATTGATTTTCTTAAGGAGAAATAAGCATTCTATCATTTTTTGTTGTTATTGGACATGAGGCGACAAGACTACATTTAAAATGATTTAAAATCATAACGCAAATAACAGAAAAACCATTAAAACAAGAAATCGAGTTATCTGTGCAGTTACTGTTCAAGCGACTTGAATTTTAAACCCTGCTTATGTGAGAGCATTGAGGGCGCTGTTTTTTAATTGGTAAACACCAGTCTCAAAATATTTTTGCCAAAAACCACCATCATAATTGTCAGCAACGCGAAGCAAAATACTTAGACTTCTAGTTTTGAATCCGTTATATTGACTCTATCATTCTGTCCCAAAATAATGAGTATTGGAACGTCAGTCGGATGCACAAGACATCATCACAGCTAATATTCAACTGCATCAACTCAAGAAGCGAGCAACTATATATTAAGAGTATACATAAAACAACAACCTTAGAAGCATCATTTTGTTTCCTTTTCATGTTTTGCTGTTCAAAATTAGTGGGTTTTAAAAGTCGAGTGTCCGTCAGATCTGTTCTTTTCATCACCAGAATTGTCTATGGTCCAAGTTTTTGCGTACTTTCAATATATGCTCGTAGATGTTAACATGTCTTATCAGAAGAAATGGTTCAATGTCTGCCATATATTTTTTAATTGCTTCTAAAGTATCTAAATGTGCGTCCGGAAGATTTTTGCATTAAAAACAGCACACGAGGAATATCGGGAAATTGGATACACTTTTCAAACTATTGATGACGTACCTGATAATAGGAAATAGGTGTCCACACTAAGAATGTGGAACGCTTTCGAGCGTGCGCTTTGGAGACATGTTAGGAAATTGACCTCATTAACTATTTTTTTACAAAAATACGAGTCTTCGAAAATTCCAAAGCTTGTTCTCATAAATGAAGACATTTGTCAATCGATTATGGAAAGTGGCAAAAATACCTAAAACTCGGAAAGCGGTAAAAAATGAGTGACGGGCGGTCAAAACGTTATCTCCAAATTGTTCTGATAGCCAAATTTCCTCAACCACTCAATTTTATTGTATACAACACGAAAGGCCCAATTGATCTAGAATATAATGGCGTTTAATACAATAATTTATCTCCTCGAAGTGACAATTCGCTCGAGATGAAGTCGGAAAGTTAAAATGGAACCAATATCGAGCTTTGCACTTAACCTTCCAAAAGACCGTACAGTGCCGCACCAAGGCTAAAAGTATGAAAAGGCTATGTCACAAAGTAAGCTCTATAGCAGCACTATACAGTATGGTTAAGGATAGCTGTTGTCTCATAAACAATTTAAGTGCAAGACTGTTATGTCGGACTGGTATGTTAGCTGTTTCTAACAAAATTAACTGTATTATTATGCCGCGTCTGAAAAGAAATGAAATGGAAATTATTGGGCCCCAAGCTGCCGTTTGGTACACTCCTACCATTAGGCTTTCTGGCATTATGATTCAAAGTGAAGTTTAGTTGGACGGAGGTGAGATGTCAGTTTTGAGCAGACTTTGCCACAGTACTGAAAGTAATTACATGAACGAACAGAATGCACTCTTATGGAGCATTTGATAAGCATTTTAACGTAGCAAATTTTTACCAGAGAAGGTATAAGTTATTATTAGTATTTTTAGCGGTACCAACCTCTGAAAAATACGCCTATAGGTAAGGGTATGCTATTTTGAAAGCCCTGGTACGCAGTCTCGTCACAGCCACTACCACGGAAGTTATATTTGATTACTTGACCTTCTCCGCAAACTAAAGTAACGTGTTTGTTTTAAGAAGTATCGAATGTACATACACTATTAATAAAAACTGACATTTCAAACTCCGCTGTAACGTGACCAAAGTTGTGCTTAAACTGATGGAATTCAGTTAAAGTTACTCTCGAGAGCCAAATAATCGTACCCCCCCCCCTGCTTATTAACTTTTTGAAATTTATCAACGCCCAGCTCCTTATTAGGATCCCCCGTTTATTAATTTCAAGGAATTTTCCCAGTACTCAAAACGCTTGAATAACTTCCCATGCAACATTTGATCCTGAAACAGCTGCTAATTAGTCAGTTAGTACGATTTTTGTCCTCATATGTGTCATCCTTATTAAAAATTTTCACAAAATTGAGACTGGAGTTCAGACCTCCCCGTTTATTTGGACCCCTCGTTTATTAACTATAGGACGTAATGATGACCCCCCGTTTATTCAGACCCCCGTTTATTCGTCACTCCAGAGTAGGCCTAAGGGTTTTGTAGAAGTTGTAGCTGTGTAGGAGTCGAGGCGGGGGTAGCTGCAGTCTTTTCCTCCACATTGAGCCATTATAAAACATAACGAAATATACTGTCAAGAAAGGACATAATACCTTAACTTTGAAGATTCAGATTTGACACGTATCGGTAGTCAAAAGCAACAAACTTGATGGAAACCTTAATTTATGACTCAATTTGTCGTAGAGGTTCGAAAAGTTCATACTCGCAGGAAACGTCATTGGTTTTAAAAGGAAAGAGAGGAAGAGCAATAAGATCATGGATCACGGATGACACAAATGCGACCGGGAAAAGTCGTGCACAGTACAAACATCATAAAAGGATGGCATTCATCTTTTTGCCTGAATATATTACCATAAGCAAGATTCGAAGGAAAAAACACCAGATATATACGAAAAAAAATTATGATTAACAGATGATAGATTGATCAAACAGTGTGGTCGACAAGAGTCCTGACGTCCTCAGAAAATAGTA
The DNA here is from genome assembly GCA_010016025.2 of Alatinidae sp. Z8VKAUB7J3. Lineage (NCBI taxonomy): Eukaryota > Metazoa > Cnidaria > Cubozoa > Carybdeida > Alatinidae > Alatinidae sp. Z8VKAUB7J3. The sequence continues at coordinate 5,089 of JAAAKM020006054.1, read as the reverse complement.
ATTTATAGTATCAGTTCACTTTTTTGAGGACTTTACTATATGGGTTACATATCTAGACGAAAGGTTAACAAGGGCATACTTTCATTCCAGAAATAGCAAGTGCTCTTTTCAACCTCTCCCACGCCCCTACAGTGGGCCCATTTGGAATATCTGTCACCAGACGTCCTACCATTCTAGCAACATACTTTGGAATTTATCCTATACCATTAACCAAGCTTTAAGAAGTCGTAAATCTACAACAAATTCAACCCCAAGGCTGGCTATCTATTTGTCTGTCCTTCTGTCTATCTCAGACTAGTGGCCACGGTTTTGTGTCCACGGACTTGAACTGAGCGGTCTTAAGGGTCATTATCACATAACGAAGCAAGATGTGCTTTGACAAAGACGAACTCCGGGCGCTAGGGCTAAACGAAAGGCAAAAGAAACGTAGTATCAAGAGTTATCAAAACAACGAAGCACTCTCAGGTGCTTAAACCTTTCAGAAGATGGATGGCTATAGAGTGGAACAATTCCCGACTTTGGGTTCCAACCTTATAGTTCAATGGTGCCAACTAGCACCCCAGGGGCCTGGAAACATTAAAGGAAGTAGTGAAGAGTAACGGGGCAATTGAAGTTATTTTGCAGATGAGGTATAAGAGTGTGATTTTATACCTAAACTTGGTTTGTGAATGACAAACTCTTATCTACAGTGTTACAAGTTTACTGTCTTTGATTCTCACCTTACTAATTCCATGCTTCACCCTTGACATTATTTTGTATGATTATTCAGGTGCTACTGAGAGTTTGTTTCCAGAGAAATTCCACCTAAAATCTAAGCGAGTCTAAAATCCGTGGTGTTTCAGCTGACAACGGGGGCGGTTATTTGAAAAGTTTAGGAATCACTGTTCCAAAGCAATCCCTGGAAATTTAATAACTAGGTCTGTAGTAAAAATAAATCCCAATGGGTGGTCGGTATGCCTGCGCCTCAACAGAATCCCAATTAAAAATTGACAATACGATTAACTGTTTTAATTAAAACCCCAACCCTTACGAAGTTGAATATATTCAGATATAACGCACATCTAGAGCTATTGTTTAAATCTTCAATGAAAGTTTGTAGTGAGAAATGTCTATTAAATCATTGGCACATAAAACTCCGTAATTTGAAATTATGATTGTACTACAGATAGAAATAGTTTAACGTAGCGAAACCCGATCCAGTCACATTCAATAACCTCATTCGGCAGCCACATTCAATAACCTCATTCGGCAGCTACATTCAATAACCTCATTCGTAAGTCAACTTTTTCAAGAATTTAAACTTTGGCAATATGCTAACAAGCTTTCCTGATATTACGAACACACTACAAACCCAACCCTTAATTAAACTGTTCGTGGGACAAAAGGAGGAAAACGTCGTGTGAGCTGACTTTACTCAATTTACTGAAACTTGAGTATAGTCATGCATGTCGCCATAACAGTATACGCCTCCACACGGCAAACAATTGATGATGAGTAGTTGCAGGAATGTAATCCACCGTGGAATTAAAAGGGTCTGACGAGTTTCTTTATGATCAAAACAACGTCTATAAGTTCTGTATTCTTTCTTATGCTTAACCCGACTTAAAACAATATTCAGCAATATCAGGGTGGTATTTTAGGAGTGGGAGGAAAGTGGGCAAGCGATACAAAAGAGGGTTGCCACTGCCCAGATGCTTAAGAGTGGGGTTTATTAATAAACCGAACACAGTAAGGAACTAAATCGATCAGTAAGTGGAACATTACAGGGGCAGTGCCATGCTGCTGGGAACAGCTAAATTGGCATAAGATGCATAATCGTGACAGCGACGGGAGAAAGTAAGGTGGATTGGGGCGGGCCAAGGAGGCTGGGTTCAAATTTACTTTTTCGTATTCTACCAAGGTCATTGTGTGGAAAGGGGTGTTTCGTGTTGATATGCATATCTGGCTGTAAATGTGACACAATGTCTGTCGCAATCAATTTCAATTTTGATGAAGATGAAAAGTGGTCAGGGAAGAAACTGAGATTTGGCACTTCTTGGGGCGGGGCGGGCCCCCTTCCCCCTGTCCCCCCGGCCCTGCGTGAAGAGAGGTCGAAAATAACACTCGTTTGAACTCGGTTGATCTGATATACAAGTGTTACAACAGGAAAAGTTATTGGCGTATGGAAGATAATAAGTGCCACAGGGAACGAAAACGAGATTCCAAAAATGAGGCAATGAAACGAAATACAAGTATAAAAGAACAGTAGAGAAATAGAAAATATGTCACCACTTGATATCGAACTCGTGACAAAACATGATAATACTTTCTACTTTCAATGTGCTTCAGACAGTATGACGGGCCGGATGGCAGTCCTTCGTTGGTCAAATCACATGGCGCAGAGAGGCTGGTCTACAAATTCGTTGAGCTAGATGTCGATGTCCACCGGCGGATCATTCGGAGCTCATGTGGCGACTAGAGAAATAGAGTATGTTAACATTGGAGGTCATCTAGCTTTGTTAGTGCAGCACATGCTATGAAAGCGTGGGTCATGGGTTCTATCCCCGGTGGTGACATATTTTCTATTTCTCTAGTGTTCTCTTCAAAACTGACATTTCAAATCCTCTCTTCTCGATGATACTTTCGAAATACAAACAGTTGAAATAACCAACACATGCTACAATTTACAACAAACATCTGGTACTGCCAGTGCTTTAACTTGTTTTAGACAGAATTCCCCCCCTGGGCACTTGTATCGACATTAATACGACGTCGCTTCATGTCCAGAACAGGAGCACATAAATGATTGGTGACCAGGAGAATCGTTTCTGGCTAATGATCACGTAGCTCGTTCCTTTTTTTAGGATTGCCGTTATGAATCACAGACAGATCTGGTAAAGCAATGGGTTTTAGCACAAAGATTCTGTCATGCTTCACTCCCACCTCTCCCTCCCTGCATTTTTCGTCGTTTAATGAGTAAATCCAGTTGGTTTGAAAGTACAAGATGATGTACAGTTTCAAACAAAGATGTACAGTTTTAAACGAAACGAACACAAGTTTAACTGTTTTCTTATATCGGGGTTAAGGCGTTTGGGGAGTAGGGGAGTGGGGTTTGCTTTTTATAGCTGTTGTCAAGATTTCCATGTCCCTGTCCATCATATAATTCATTGCTCTCCCCACCTCCAAAACGACCTTTTCCGGTATATCAGTAGGTTAAAGGTTGTTCATACCGTTCTATTGTATTATAAATGAGGAGAAAATAGACTGTATGAAAATTTAAGGCGTTATGTTCCCATAATCCTTTCAGCAAAACAACTGAAGAAAACTCTTTTATTTTCAGTAATAACATATGCACATATTTAGAAATACCCTCTATTTATCCCCATTAACGATCGAACTTTAAAGCTTAATTTGAATAACAAGGAGAACATATGTAGAATTTGGGAAAGACGTTGCCTTTAATTCAAAGTTCATTCCCAAAATAAAAGTTTATTAATAAGACTTAATGATACGAGATCGAATAAGGAGCTTTTCTTTAAATATCCATTATTTCCCAATGATTATGATAAAGGGCTAAATATGATAACCATTAGGGAATTTCTTTTACAGCAGATGTATTGCTATGACTTACAAAAAAGGATTGTTCTAAAATGCCCGTCGGAGATAGTTATGAAAACAACATCATGTGACCAGGACGAGAAGCAATACCAAGATACCACGAGACATGTCATGGTCACAAAACATATTATTGAGAAAAGAAATTAGATAAATTGAATCGTAATTGGATGTCAATAAGCCTGATAAGATTTATTGAGTTGTATGAGACAACACTACGTATGATTTATATCGAAGTAAAGCACGCACTGCTTCACGTTTCTAATAAATTGCAGACGGACGTTCTTGATTTAGAGTGATTAAGCAACGGTAATTACGAGTAAATCTCTCGTTGATTAACATCTGCCGTTAAGGGACCTCACGCATTAGCATCACTGGTTTTCAGAAGCGCTGCTCAACAGGATATAACGTTTCCTCGCAATCTGTACTCCACATTCTAAGCATGTGTTAAAACATAAAATATGGTCTTTAAATGATGTGTTTATAAATGTAAGATGTTTAAGAGTCACAGGTAAGAAATCATTGTTTAAAATCAACATTGGCGCTCACAGCTCAAACTAAAGAACCAAGTCGAGACTGAAATTTCAAATGAAGGCTACATAATCAATTTGAGGCTAAGTCGTGAAATCGAGTTTCACTGAATAAATGAAGATAACGCTGACCATTATTACGGAAAACTTAAATAAATTAAGCTTTTGATTTGGCATTTAGATACGAGGATGGTTTCCTAGCTTCCTAGCCGATTTAAGAACTTATGACAAAATGCACGACTAGTAGGAATAATAGCAGTAAATTACCTTTCCAAAGGGTACAATAAGGCAATGTGTCATCGAGAAGAGAGGATTTGGATAGTCGATCATGACAAAATACTAGAGAGAAGATATTTCAACAGCGGGACACGAGCCTGAGACCCATTCCATCGCGGCGTGTGCTCTACCAATTGTGCTTAGTGATGTCCCGCGTTAACTTACTCTATTTCTCTAGTCGCTATATTAGCTCACAATTATCACCTGGTAGACATCGACATCTACAATCGAGTTTGGAACAGGTTGAGAATGTTGGGTTTCTCTAGGAGTCATTTCAGAGCCCAATTATACCCCAAGGAAAGAAACCAACCCAAAGAAATTAGAGCGGTGAAAGCTTCTGTTCCGTTGCAACCGTTCTGATGCATTTCAGTCTTCGACTCCAATTTTACTTAAATACCCTAGAGCCTTCTCTCTACGACGGTAGCTGAAAGTTATTAGAGATCACCTTCTCTGCGCCATGTGACTTGATTGGCGAAGGAGTGCCTGTAAGCAATGCTTGTAAAAGATCAGCAGTTGGATCACGAGTCTGCCAACACGAGCATACTGCGAAGCTACGTTCCACCGACCTTAAGAGTAGAAGGACTCAGGGGTTATCCGAAGATAAAAATTTAACACACCGCCATATGCCCGAGTGTATAGACATTCTCTTTCCAGTTTTCCCACTTTAACTTTGCTGAAATCTTATTCAT
>JAAAKM020006053.1:0-10720 GCA_010016025.2 Alatinidae sp. Z8VKAUB7J3 | reverse complement strand
TGTGTGAGTGTGTGTGTGTGTGTGAGTGTGTGGGTGAGTGAGTGAGTGAGTAAGTGAGTGAGTGAGTAAGTGAGTGAGTGAGTGAGTAAGTGAGTGTGTGTGTGAGTGTGTGGGTGAGTGTGTGTGTGTGTTTGTGTGAGTGAGTGAGTGAGTAAGTGAGTGAGTGTGTGTGTGTGTGTGAGTGTATGGGTGAGTGAGTGAGTCAGTCAGTCAGTGAATGAGTGAGTGAATGAGTGAGTGAGTGAGTGAGTGAGTGAGCGAGTGAGTAAACAGTTACGGCATTGCTTTTGTGTTGCTCAAAATATATTAGGTACTTAGATTCCTCTGAAAATAAAACAGCTACAAGGTCTGAGAAATCTCTACTATAGTTATCAAACGTAAATTTGGAAAAGGCAAACTCTAATTTGAGGACAAAGTAGACAACTGGGGCTGAAAACTACGTGTATCCATTGCTACCTTATAAGGAATGGCGGCGGTGGAGGTAGTTCTTGTCCTTCTAGCGCACGAAAGTACACCTTTGCTGCCTTCCTTCTAGCTGCCTCCTAAATTAAGAAAATACGAAATAGGATCCTTTAACTTAAAAGGCATTATACTCGTTAGTAAGAAAGGACTCAGATGAAAGATTCTTATCCGAAAAAAATATCGGGCAATTAGTTGCGTGGTTAAAAAGCCGAATTAAATCAAATTACACTAGACAAAGGGCAAAATTAGGACACTTCGTCGACAATCATCAAATGTGCATTTAGTGACGTGGATTAGACAGTGCATATGTGTGACATATTCACTACTAGGTCAGTTGATATCAAGTAACTGTAGAGAGGATGAAAATACAACATTTTATCGAGACTGCCGTGGCATCTTAAGTCCAGGCCAAAGAGAGGAATTTTCACCCGACTTTCTGACCGAAAATCTGGTTTCCTACAGCGATGTTGAGCCAAGTTCGACAAACGACTGGACTTTTCACTCGACTCTCTCATCAAAAATCTGGTTTCCTACAGCGGTTGAGTCAGAATAGACAAACGAGTAGATTTTTTATTTCAACAGTAGGTAAACAGTAGAAATCCATTCGACTAGTTCAACGGAAGAAAACCCACTGCACAAGGTATGTCTTCACTTCCAAAAACTGGTGATACGATCGAATTTTTTTACTGGAACGAAAAAAAGTCAGTTGTTTTGCTGACGCTTGGCACTAACATTCTCCGAGGAACCCGGTAGGCAATGCTGAAAAATGGTGGCCAAAGTTTGCCTTTCTTGCAACTTTTGCAAGCACTGTTGCTCGTGGGAACGGCACTTATAAATCATTCAGAACCTCAACGCGAACCTCACTCTGTCTTCTTGCAACGCAGAAATCTCAAAGACAAAAGGCAGCGAGGCCGAATGTAACCCTCCTTCGTAGTATCCGCTCATCGGAGAAACGACAGACAGATTGCACGGAGAAAAACCCAGTAGTAACCTAGAAACGGCAAAAAGATACCAAACTATAGAATATTCTAACTTAGACAACAGGTTACAATTGTTAATGAACCTAAAGACTTTCAAAGCTCAAAGCGTCATATGGTGTTACTGACCCTCAAAGCATCTTAAAGGCCGCCTGTAAAGGGCCTGGGGCCAATACGTGACTACAATCATGATATTAAGTCTCCATACTTGGCAAACAACTTCCCAAACAAAGAAAGGCCTTCTTAATCCGACTAACCGTGAATTTGTAGGAATTACCTAAGTAACCTTTAATCTGTAGGATGGATGCACCTAATAGACTACTATTTGGAGAATTAAGCTAATTATTTAGGTTCACTGTCGAGGTTCTTAGTCTCAAGAGAAAACCATAAAAAGTCGGCTTATCCACGCCTGTAATCTTAAATCTGCCTTATGTTCTCTGTAATCGCGGATACAAACGAGGTTGGGTGCACGGTAATGAGTCTAGTAACTCAAAGGAACTCAGATGGATTCAATCAAAAACTCGTCGAATGTGTACGCAGGACATGTGATATTCCAGATTCCTTGGATTCAAGGAGTCTCCCTACAGTTAGAAAGTTATGCTCATTTTGTTAACCTACACGCTGTCATTGCGCCTACTACTCTGTTATTCCTCATTTATTCCTAACTGTCCCTTCATTCCAGCTAACTTCTTGGTCTTGGAAGTGTGTACTCGTAACTTAATGAAGAGCCAATTTCAGCTGCCCAATCAAATTCACGAACGGGTCAAACTACGTTGATTTTCTTGCACTGTTTCATCCATATGCTATTGAATTTGACAAAGTGAAGCCATTTCTCAAACTTAGTATTTGGCGCAGTTAACCATAAACTCCATTCAGCCACGTTTACACTTTCACTATGGCCTTTAATTTTTGCCTTCAAAATTGACTGAAAAATATCCGAATACCTTTTATAAGCAACTAAACTCAAAGTGGAAGAAATTTTCAGGTTTTACCCACTACTTGATTTTTAGTTGCGCGCTTTAAAGACTATTTTTATAAGTAAGTACGAGTACTCGCTGAAGATACTCGAGACCAAAATTTATTTGACTAGATCCCTGAAGCAGAAAAATAAATAAATGTTCCAGAACCCCTTGTCGTCACAACCAACAAGTTTGTACATAATAAGTAACCAGTTGAGAAACTTCAAAAGTGATTCCGACGTGAATCCGAGGTATGCTCCAAAACTAGGGCGATCTAAATAACAGGCCTGGATAAAACGCAACTGGAGCCCAGAGTTGGAGGCCATTGGGTATATCGGTCAGCAGTTGGTTTTTCTGTGTTGGCTGTGTTGGTTTTTCTGTGTTGGTTTCTCTGTGGTTTTTTTGTGCTGCGCAAAACAGTATTTAAGTATTGGAAATGCAATAGTTAACAATAAAACGAAAGCGTATATCACATACATCTACCCACTTTTTTCATAAAACGATTGTGGCCCCTAAATTCAACTGTACTGTTGAGATTGATCTAGAAGGTGAACGTGTATATTATTCAGGATGATAATCTGATAAAAAGTTATTGCTACTTGTGACACAAACATGCCTCGGAAATGTTGTGTAGTGAACTGTAATCAACAGAATAGATATGTGCTTCCCAGATGTGTTATGATAGAAGGTTCCTGGAACTATAGTTCATGTTGATACACCATGATTGTTTAGTCAATTGCCTCCAGTTCTGTTCTCCGGTTGCCAGTTGTCCAGGACTGTTATTTACATCGCCCTGGCCAAAACCTAAGTTGACAATTTAGCCTCTTTCAGAAGTGTCGACGTGCCTTTAGAAACCATATGACTTGAAAGACTTGTTTTGACAGTTATAACACGTCAATTTTAATAGATCCTATCAGGTCTTGCACAAATGTCATAGTACTTATTAATTCGATGATATTTCGTATCCGCCACAGCCGTGTTCTCCGAACCAGTTAATCAAAGTATGCAATGGGTTGTTTGCGCTTGTTTAACTAATTGAAAGACTCCGCTTTTCCTTAAGATAGAATTACAAATCTATTCATATCTCCCAAACTCCTTTAGTAATTCGGAAGTATTTACCTTGCTTGTCGCATAAATTTCCCGCTCATCGACTTTAATGCCATACTGTTTGGGTGTCCTAGCGACGAAGAAGACGGTGTACAACTGTCTCGGTCCTATAAAAGGAAACGTTTGATAATAGTTACTAAACATTTCGCGAATGCTTACCGCTTAAACTATAACATCTACCTTCAAGGCTAAGCAAGGTATTACTATCTTCAGAAAGGGTCTAAACCAACTGCAGACGGCTTTAAACTTCTAAGAAATCTCAAAATAGATTTCTACAGAATACACTATAAGAATGCTAAGAAAAAGCTTCTTGGAAAATGTAGCGATTTGTCGTATACTGCAAAATTAAACGTGATCACCAATGAATATACACTTACATTTGTATAAGTGTACAAGTAACTGCACCGCAAAGGAAAAATGGGAGAAAGGTATGTTGGCAGTCCCTCAATCAAAGAGCAGTAGGTCCGACATTGAAACTTCCCTAAATAAACAGAAAAACCACCAAACAGGCTTACTAATAAATAAAAGGGAGCTGGGACGTCCAAGAGCGCCCCTCAATTTGTGCTACCGGGCAGAGAAGCAAGCCATGAAGCAGGCTCAACTGCCCAGTAGGACCGCTTCTCGCGGATTATGGAAAGAACCTGTCATCAATGAGAAAAGACACTACATCCATTCCTTCCCAAATGGCTGAGAAACGTATGCTTGCCTCTATTGCAGAGAACGATTTTGCAACGTTTCGTCAACTTGTTTGTATTGGTCTACCAAGACTCTTGATCACGTGTGGAATAAGTATAATAAAGCTGCGCAACGGATGGCTTGCATGCGCACTCGAGCATTGGTGAAGGGGGCCCACACACCTCAATAGTATGTTTTGATGACTGACGCACAATGAAGTACGGGCGCGCATAGAGTAATACCCGATTAACATATTTAAGAAGAAGAAATGAAATCACCAGCATAAGTGGCGAGGAGCGGCGGATTTCATGGTGGCAGTCGGCAGAGGCAATCCATGAAGAAGCGTCGCTAGGAGATATGTGCTATGTTCGCAGTAGTCTCGCATGCCTTGATCACGTGTTAGCTACTATAAATGATGTGTTGTCCTTTGCAAATAAGTTTTAGGAGTATTCAGTTGAGTTAAGATATAGTTGAAGGAATCCTAGCGTGCTTCGTCGAATCATCATTTTCAATGTGATCCTGCCGTTGAGCCTTGCTGCGGTTGTCTTGGACAGAACAGTCTGAGCATCAAGCTTCCTCATAGGTAGAGGACGTATCTTGTCTTCGTGATATTTAATTAAAGTTTTCCTACCCCAGTCTATTATAAATACATACAGAAAAGCGTACATAAACATACCATCATTTTTCTTAGACTGCGTTGTAGCTTTTGAAGATTTTCTTGGTTTACGCTCTCCTGAATCAAGACGAAACAAATACAAATATCAAAGAAATGCTGGTAAAACAACAATAAACTGTAAACCCGTAGGTGTAGCGTCTCCTGTAACAAGCAGGTGCGGATTAAAGGGGGAACGGGACGCATCCCCTTCATGCCAAGACTGTCCCCTTGTGACTACTGTCTGCACCTACCAAAAGTGCTAATTTACATTAATGGTTCCAAGAAAACCTTATGTTAGGACATAAATCAAAATATTTTTCGATTAAACTGTTACCGATTTATGATGTATCCGGTTTGCTGTATTTGAATGAAACTTAGTCTCTAAATTTTGGGAAGGATCCCAGAACTTGAAACCATCCACTTTTTTCGAAGCTTGCAAAATACCATTAATGGGGAGTGGAGTGCTTAAATAAAAAAGTTACAAAAAGTTAGTTTGAATTTTGTGACGCTAATGTTCGCCACCATAAATAAAGCCAGGGTCGAGTAACTAACACTTGCAAATATAAAAACTTTGTCTAAGTACATCTACTTGGGCAAGTAAGTTTAGTAGTACAGCCAATCTGCTACGTGAATACGCACAAATGGATGCGATACGATACAAACAGGGCCTTATTCAAAAGAAGCGAACGTCGAGCTTTTAAATTTACCCTTACGTGCCTGATAAACGGGATAGGCCAAGATTTTCCTTAAATTTAATAAGTCTCGAGAAGAGAGGATTTGAAATAGTGATTTTTGAAATTTAGTACAGGAACAGAAAGGTATTGGAAGCTAATGTGGCGACTAGAAATATAGAGTGTGATGTCATCGGGGTTCAATCGTAGCTTAGTTGGTAAAACGCAGATTCTAAATTCTTTGGTTTCATGGTACGAAAACAGGTGGTGACATCCTTTCTATTACTCTGGTATCTTTCAAAACTTAAAATTCAATAACTAAGGGGGTGTAAATGTCAAAGACACTTGAAACTAACAACAGTGAAAATCAGGCTGACCTTTACAAGCCAAAAATGTATGAAACAGTAATGTAAGAATGCTCATCCTCCATTCCTATATCCACTATAGTGGGAGTTTCTTAACGTTACCTCGAGCTGCAACGTACAGCTTCCAGCTGGAGGTGACGTAAGGTGGGAAATTATATGAAGTTTCTTTCCTTTGCAGAAACAAACCAAGTTTCTCGGTAAAATTTTGGATACTTATTACACTGCTAATTTTTAAAAACGGGGGTAACTGGATCATTTATTGGGATTAGCTATTCCTCACACATCTTATGAATACTATCTGTAGATATTACTGCAGGTTTCCTGTAAGAGGAATATAGATTCTGTTCAGTTTTCAAAAGACATCACATTGCTTTCCATGCGAAAGAAAATATTCCCAAACGAGAACATCACATTCGACTCAAAATGAAGAATGAGGTTTACTTTTGTTAAAGTAATACTTCAGTGCTTTTAAAGATTTTAACTTGTAATTAAGTGTCCTACTTTAATTACTCCGAAAATTGACAAATTGGGGGTCCTGATAAGGTCCCATGGATGGGACCCCTTCCCAATTCTATAACCAACGCCCATGTTGATTATCGATTTAATGTAGTGTTACATCACGAGAAGTACCCGCACAAAATAACTCATTGTCTAAAGATATTTAATTAAACATTTTGGTCTCTCAAATTACTAATATCAATTACCTGCCGCCAATTCTAACTTGAGCATCAAATATCCCAAGGGGCCGACGGCCGCACCAGTGTACAGAGTAGTCAAGTCTTTCCAGTCCAGAGCTTTAAGAGTTATTAACCATCCATCCAATCTCTTTTGCTTCTCCAGAAGTCTGTTGACGTCCTTCTGTCGCCTTAGATCGTCAAACGAACCTGCAAATCAGGAGAAATAGCCTACATCTCGATTGACTGCTAATGCCTTGCAACAGTTACTTATCGTTAACAAACAGTTTTTGAAAAACAGCTGGCCTGAAATGTATCTAAACACGACACAATTTTCTTCTTCTGTTTCTTCTCTCACGAAATGTTGATGCTGGTTTGTTATGGTGTATTAAAGTACTGTATATTTGTGTACATGGTAAAAAAATGACTTTAACACAGAGAATAAAATTCGTGAAACAAGAATTCTCTATGCCTTGGAAATCCGAACACAAAAATTATTCAAATGCTCTTGTCAATGTGCCTCCTCTACGAACAAATATAAGTTTCTTATTGCTGAGCAAAAAGTAGCATGAGAAGGGAGAACCATTGAGGTAAACCATTTCGTAGCCTTGCCCTAATTAAACCAGTAACCTTCCCCATCATACCTGTTTTTCATGCACGCTTTGATTATATGTGATACGCCCTTATTATGTAACAGTTCTCTTTCAATATTAGATTTATCACCTCATCCCTACCAGTGTCTCGGCATCCCTCCCCTTGATAGCAGTCTCAGATACAACCGACTGAGATGGATAGGTCAAGTCCACGGATACCCATCATGGCCTGGCAGATCTCGTGTACTGTAAGTTGAGGTCAGACGAGGGAAAGGCCGTCAAAGGATTACACGGAGTGATTCGCTAGCTGGGGATCTTCGTTCCCATCACCCCTCTAGAGTTAGTAGAGGACCTAGAAGAATGGAGAAGGTATACTTGTGGTGCCAGCCGACAAGACCATCCCTTCAACTGGAGAGGGGGGCGAATATATATGTATGATGCTGATGACTATAATGATGATGATGACGATGATGTTGATGGTGATGATGATTCAGATGATGCTGATGCTGAAGGTGCTTTATACTCGAGTGGTGAATGCAATAACTACATTTGGGGATGGAATTATGTTGGGAAAACATTATCGTACAAAGCCATACTTAACTACAAAGCACGTAAAATTTTATAAGAATCCTTTCCTAAAAGTTAGTACCGTATTTCCTCTTATTAGCGCCCCGGGCGCTTATTTAAAAATTCACCAACAATGTGCGGCGCTAATTAGAGGGCGGCGCTTATAAAAATTTAAAATGATTATGAGCCTGAGTTTGTAAAAATTATGAAATTTGTCGGGTTTATGAAAGTTAAAAAATAATTCAGAAGCCTCAAAAACGTATTTTATGGCGTTATTACCCTTCTGTATGTTTTTTCCCTTTTTCTTATTAGCGCCTCTTTTTTAAGTGCGGCGCTTATTACAGGAGGGGCGCTAAATAGAGGGCGGCGCTAATAAAATAATTTACTTACAAGGTGCGGCGCTTATTATGGGGCGGCGCTAATAAGAGGAAATACGGTAATTACCTTCTGAGATCACTTTGCGTGCATCATCTATACATGTGATCAGTTCGAGGTCGAATGCCTGAGTCGATATGGTATTCAATTCCTTCATGACTTCAAAAATGTTTTCACCTGGAGAAAAATTATCAGTTTATACTAATCACGTTTTATAGCCCTTATTTAGACGCGGGCTTACTACACCCCCCCCTTGTGGGCCAGGTAATATCCCGGCAGCAATAATTCAGGCAATAGAAGCATATGTTAAAGATGTTATGTATTGTGCTGTATCCTAGATGATTTATGCAAATCTTGTTTTCATGGCTGTTCCAACAAAGCTGGGAGCCACTGAATGAAAGCTACAGCGCACGATTAGCCTCATGAGTGTTGTAATCAAGGTCACCTTATCAGTTTACCTAGAAAAAGTAAGGAGAGTCACCAAACACGAGATACCAAGCCAGCAGTGCCGTTTTATGAAAGGAAACGCAACAAGGAATACAATCTCTATATTAGCAGAGTTGTGTGAAAGAACAAAAGAAATAAATAAGAATGTTTTAACTGTTTTATTAATTACACAAAAGCAAAAAGTGGAACATCAAAAATTATTTGAGATGGTATTCAGAAACTTATAGTAGAATCAGAAAGCAATAGTGGGTGTAAATAGTCGGTATGGAGGAGAGTGGGTCGACATCACGCGAGTGGTAAGACAGGGATGCACAGCCACACAAGAACTGTTTTAGATTGAAGATGAATTTATTCTCAGGGAAACAGAAAACCTCGACGAGCCATCGATAGGAGGAAGGAACATCAACAAAATAAGGGATGTAGATGACACGGCATTTGTCGCAGACTCTGTAGACAAAATTTTGAATTTTGATTTTGAATTTTGAACAGGGTAGCTGAGGATAACGATAAGAAAGGTCTTTAAATCAGTTGCAAGCAAACTTTTGTAATGGAAGGTTTCAAGGAGAAAAGAAAACCCTGAATGTCACATCAAGTTTTGCGACACAGAGAAAAACCAGGTAGAGCATTAAAAATATCTACGGATTGAGGTATCTTCAAATTACAGGTGTCATTATGAGGGAAAGAAAAGAATCAGAATAGCTTATTCTATTTTTTAAACAATATGAAATCAATTTTTAATTATCAAAAGTTAAGTTTCGGCACAATGTTAAGAATATTAAAGTCATACATCTGATCAATTCTACTGTATCAATGTGAGAAATGGACTATGACCAAATAATGAAAAATTTTTGACAAAGATATTTCAATGTTGGAGCAGATTAGCTACCTCTGCAAATACTCATTCTACCATCTCAGCTCCCTAGCGAGGATCAGAATGTATTTCTCTGTAGAATCTGTCGAAAAACTTGTCCATGCTTTTGTGACGTCAAAATTGGACAACTGTATTTCCCCGTTGTATGGAATCAGCAAAAGTTTGATTAAGAAGCTACAACGTGTTCAGAACTCCGCAGCCCGACCAGTGGCTCTAACCAGGAGGTATGAGCATATAACGCCCGCTCTGAAAGGACTTCATTGGCTACCTGTCGAACAGCGTATTGTTTTTAAAATGTTGGTGATAACTTTTAAAGCCTTAGAACTCAAATCGCCCGAATACGTTCAGGATATGATTTCTCGATACGAACCATCTACAGCTTTAAGATCTAGAACTAAACTCATCGTGCCAGCGTCGAATACGAAAGGGTACGGCGACAAAGCTTTCAGTGTAGCAGCGCCTAAATTATGGAATGCACTACCTAGGCAAATTTCAGCTGCCAAAAGCCTAACCAGGTTTAAAAACTTATTAAAGACACATCTTTTTAATAATGCATTTTAAGTTTTTAACTTTATTTCAGTTTTCACTCATTTTACGTCTCTAGATAATTTATAACTTTTAAATGTTTGTCTTGTAAAGCGCTTCGAAAAAATGTAATAGGAGCTTTATAAGCTCTCAAATTATTATTATTATTCCTATACTCTACGTTCTCAGATTCTTCTTTTAAAGGAGATGAAACCTATTATTCATTATTTAATAGAAAATGTTTATTACTAGGCAACTCTTATCTTAAATCCTCTTTGCCCTTACTTATTTATAAAGTTAACAAGTGCTTGATAGTATGGGGATTTTCTTCTCCCGACCAGCGTTAATGTATATCAGGAATAATAACTTTCATCTACTTAACCTCATATAAACCTCCCATCTAAAGTATTTCGTAAATAAAACGCAATCATCTATGTTGACTACTATATTTTTTTACAACTATATATTTCAACATTATGGACTGATTATATATGATTCAGTGGTCTACATCTATTTTCTTATATTGTTTGACAGAAGGAAGGTATATGCGACACTTTCTCTCTTTATCTATTTTAAGATCTCATCTGATAATCTTGTAATTCATGTACTTTTGTGTAGCAGAATCACGAGTCTTTTCCCTATATTTGCTATGAACATATTTTCTTTATTTCTTGTATCTTTATTTTTAGAAACGTGGACCACTGTACCAATGGTCTTACCCTTTCGGCATGGATAAGGGTTATCAATTCTAAGTATGGAAAGAGCTCAAAAGATTACAGCCCCATAATTTCCACAGA
>JAAAKM020006052.1:0-10721 GCA_010016025.2 Alatinidae sp. Z8VKAUB7J3 | reverse complement strand
AACGGCGCTGACCGGATTCGAACCGCGTTCTCATGATTACTAAACCAACGCCTTAACCAATGAGCCATCGAGGCTTATATATATATATATATAAAGAAAACGTAAAGGCGCGTATATTATATTTGATATATAGGAAAATATATATACGCTACGTTTAAGGCGAATCTGTTCACGACACGAATACTTCGAGCAAAGATGTTCGGATCTAAAAGTATGGCTAAAAGTATGGCTAGTAGCTAGGGGGTACAGTCAGGATCTGGTGACTAACCAAATAGAACGAGCTAAATGCCTCAACCATGATGACATCTTAAAACAAAAGGACCATCGCAATTCTCGTGGAAAGAGCCTGAGGATGTACTATTCCTTTCTTACCATCCAGGATTAAGCGGGAAAGTCCACAAAATCATGTCCGATAATTTTGATATACTGGGTTTCGATGAGGATCATAAAAGAATGTTTTCTTCGAAACCAATGATCTCATTTAGAAATCCCAAATCACTTAAAGAAAAACTGGTTCGTGCGAGAGCTAAAAATGTTCAGGATAACGATAGGAATGGGTGCGCACCCGGTCGCAGGAGAAACAATAGTGATGTGTGTAATGATATTATCACAAGCACCACATTTAATAGGGGCGGAAACTCATCCACCTTTAAATTTCGCTATGGTCCACTTGATTGTAAGTCGAAAGGCGTGGTGTACTTATTGCAGTGTAAGGTTTATAGACTTTAATATGTAGGAAGTACCGTTACACCTTTTCGGACGAGGTTTCATAATCATAAATGACAGTACCGAAATTTTATCAGAAACAAGTCAGGAGATAACAGACTTGCACCGCAAAAAGATCTCTTTGACCACTTTGACTGCCAAAATCACCAAGGAATACAGGATTTGGAATTTAAACTTATAGACCAGGCGGACTCTGAAGTCTTGCTACGCCAAGAACCTTTTTGGTAGCATAAGCTTAAAAAATTTAAACCTTATGGCTTGAATGAATGGGAGGTAACGACCATTTAAAATATTTGGTAGCTTCGGGGGAGTGGAATCTCAAGACGGCCGTTTAAAAGGGTTTTTTCAGGTGCCCAACCGCCTTAGTCATGCGGGGTGACCCTTGCGGCGTCGGTACCTCTTTCTGGGGTTGTACCTTGATGGCGCTATCACCCTCCCCACTCTGGCGGGGTTTCTCAAGAGGGCACTTGGGTATTCTTTAATTTGGCCTGACACAACCCTGTTCGAAGTGGGATTGTCAAGACGAGGCCAGCGTAAGTTGTTTACAACCTGAAGAAAAGTTTTAGAATTTCCGCGTGGTTTCTACGTCGTCACCCTTTATGCCCAAATTTCCTCAGGGGCCTGCTATTAAGGAATCTCATGTTGTGAGGTTGTAGGAGTTTTATCAAGGCAATTTTAATTGTAAACAGGTGTTTATTTAAGGACCAGGAGTTAAACTGATCAGTGCCTGATCAAGAAAACTATGTTTCCGAATGCTCGCGAGAGCCAAAGTTTGATGTGTTTTATTGTATATTTTTTAACTTTTATGGCTTAGGAATTTGTTTCTAGGTATGTGTGTGTGTGTATATATATATATTCTCAAATACCCAACATTCCACTATGTGAATAAACAATATATAGAATTCACATAATATACATTTTCAATTACGTTTTGATGTTACGCTACGACGGGTCATGGTCGCGACCTTTGTTGACTCTTTCCTGCGAGTCGAAATCGATACGGCACAGAAAATTCTCCCCACATTTGTTAAATTCAAAGTTACTTCTAGTGATCGGATTGAAGCTCTTTCTAATGTGACTCTTCTGCTTGTTGACAGAAAGAGCCTTTTTTCAAGACCTGTACTGCGCCGTTTACCAGGTCAAGGGAGCCACCCTAAGACTGTCTTCGTAACTCAAACGAGGACGCTTTACACTACGAGGGTATCTTTTTCCAGCTGCCCCCCCCCCCCCCAATAAAAGAGGCTTTGCAATCCGATGATTACCCATATGTTGTTCGTGTCCTTTCCAAGGTAACTTGGACTTGAAGACTATGACTTTGATTCTTTATATAAAATCATATACACGGTCATCTCGTTTTCAAATTCCGTTTCGGTATAACTTGCCTTTATTACCATTTCTGTAAGAGAAATACGAGTTTGGGAATAGCTTCGACCATAAAAGAAATTTACTTCGGAAAGAATATTGTGCTGACTACACTTGATAGGTCATGCCTCCCGTAAAATACGAAAACTTTCAATGTATCTTCCCCTAGAAATGGTTGTACTTCTTTTCGTTGACCCCTAAACTTGTATGCCTTAAAAAGAGAAATAAATTAATTTTTTAACAGAAATCTGACAAAGGTCGTTTGTTACAGTGTCTATCTCCCTAATTTAATTGGTGTATCTAAGAAAATGCCTGTCCTATCAAAGGAAGGAAGGAGGGAACATGATAAACTTCAAAGTTATGGTAGGGCGTGACAGAAGGGGGATCAAGTTTTCTAAGAGGCAATCTTGAAATAATTGAAAAGCATAAATTGAGACGATCAACTGTTGTAAGACCTGGCCAACGAAAGAATCCTAGTCTCTAAATAGTATAGTATCTGATAAACTCATCTCTTCGAAAGGACGGTTCGTGTCAAAGTTTGGGAGATCTGAAATATATATTGGTTAGGGGTGGGCTTTCTTACGGATTTCTGGTAAAACAATAGAATAAACGACGAAGGTGTAAAAGATTTCTTGGACCATTCGCTCTTCACAATTTCTTCTTGCACAATAACAAAATTGCTTTGTAATGTTTGCAAAATCACAAGTGCTTTGAGACTATTCATTGCATTTTATTCTGTGTATCTGGTATCATCATAAACTGTTGCTTATTTAAAAACAAAGCCTATTGAAATAGTTGCTGTATACAGTCCTTTGCTATGATTACAAATGAAATGATGTAGGGTCTACTGTGAGTGGCATTCTCATTCTCATTCTCGCATTGTTACTTACGATCTCACTGCCTCCAGACTTTCCTTACTCTGCAGTGCAGTCACGGTAACATATCAAAAGAAATACGCAACTGTCCCTCACATATCTTGAAACTGGTGTTATGTCGAAATAGTGGAAGTCGTGGCTTTTTACCGTGCAAGCTATGACAATGCGTTTGTTTTGACTTCACATCTCGCTTTCAAGTTCCAGTGTATTTATAGGCTCCATGGTTTGAAACGACAAAATCTTCTCGATAACTTCGTACAGACCCCAGTTTCTATAAGGGGGATACTCCCCTAATCCTTGACAGAGCGCCACTTTTAGTTTCCACGTTTAAATACATTTCTATCAAATTTTAAAACGTGTTTTACTTCTCCTTGTGGCATCTTGAGGGTTGCTTACATGTTTAGTATTCAAAAAATTGATTAGTAGTACAAATAAGAATATTTGGTTGAGTAGCGGATCATGTTTGCCTTTTGGATGGTTCGAGTGACAGACAATGTGTCGCTCACATGCGGTTTATTGTCCACGGTGTGTTTTGGTCTTTGCTAAATCTATCTTACTTTACACGATACGATTAATGTGACCAGTGTATGGCGAAAACGTTAAACAGAATGAATCCGTTACTAAGCGCAATATTCATATTTAAAATTGTGTATTTTCGTGGTATTTTACTACCCTTGCCTTTATGTTTCATGTTACAGTGATTCTCGTGCTCTACTGAGAACACTTTACGAACTGGAGCCCAAGTATGTGATTCTATATGACGCAGAAATGGAATTTGTCAGACAACTTGAGGTTTGATTTTCATGTCACTTTTGGAAATGTGTAGTGGTATTTCGTATAACAATAGCGATTTTATTAATCAAACTAAAATTTGTTATCCACTCTGGTGCTCGATTGACTAATTTTGTGCTTTGTCCTTCATACCAGGCCGAGCTTGCTTGTTAACAGCTTCCCTTCAATCTCAAACGGTCATCCAATGCCGCTAACAGTTCCTGTATCCCGTATGATAACGCTGTCTTACACCCCGTCTTACACCCCGTCTTACACCTCGTATCGTTAAATAACCAGACCGCAAACTATTGACGAGTAGAACCGAAAATAATAGCAATGTATAACAATGTATACATACAGCATCCTTATAAGATACATACTTATAACAGACATATAACATATATAACATACTTGATGTATAGACTTACCCATAGGCTTTATTTCTCAGCCATATTCTTTGCAAATACACAAGGGAATTAATTATGCTGTTCATGGCAGCCTGACGTTATCATTCGTGATCATTTGTACCGTAAGCGATCTAGATTGGTTGGAGTTAGGGAAGTAATCCCCAAGTCACACTGTTCTTGCGTATTGTTTTCCCGTCTTTTCAATTAATAGCCTGTATTTCTGTAGGAAAGTTTCATTGAGAAGAGAGGATTTGAAATGTTAGTTTTAAAAGGAACACTAGAGAAATAGAAAATATGTCACCGCTTATTTCCAATTTCTCTAGTGTTCCTTTCAAAACTAAGATTTCAAATCCTCTCTTCTCGATGATACTCTCTAACTTTAATGGGCTTTGGATTGATGACGGGCCGGAGGGAAGTTCTTCCTTTGTCAAGTCGCATGGTGCAGAGAGGCTGATCTCCAATCGCGTTGAGCTGGATGTCGATGTCCACCGGTGGATGATTGGGAGCTCATGTGGCGAATAGACAAATAGAGTATGCTAACATCGGAGGTCACCTAGCTTAGTTGGTGGGGCGCATACCGCGAAAGCGTGGGTCACGGGTTCAACCCCCGGAGGTGACATATATTTTATTTCTCTAGTGTTCATTTTAAAACTTACATTTCTGTAAGACTAATATATACAGCAACTGTCAAGACAAACAAATTCTCTGATACGTAACCATTCCCGTGGTAAGGGCCATTCTATCTGCCATTTTAAGGTAAGCCAACGTTTCGCTTTTTTTACGCCATTTAATCTTGGAGAATATTTTGCATCTTTTGAAAATTGACTTGGGTCTCTCTTCCCAATTTCTTTCTTCGTTCGCTTTGCCGGGGAAAACACTTCTCGTCCAAAAGTGGCAAGGCTGAAGCCCCAGCCCCCTACTGTGACACTGCCAACCGAATTCAGAATGGTTTTTTCTTTATGAAGTAACGAAACAGTTTCAAAACTTTATATTTGCCCCGAAAATTTATGTGCAATTTTATGAGTTTAAATTATTGTCTTGAATGAGCGCCCACAGATAAGGAGAAACTCTGCAATTCCTAAAAGGCCAAGCTAATGTATCAATCTGGAAAGCAACTATTTCAAACTATATTGGCTTCTTAACTTGATCAAAAGAATCGTTGTGACTGCTTTGCTTCATAAATATTTTACTATGGCGTTTGACGACAGAACTACAATGACCCGGGTACCTCCTGCTTGATAAGAGTAAATTTCAGTCGAGACAAAAGTTATATAACAGTAGGTTTTCCTTTACTGGCATTTAAATTGCACTGACCGGATATTGTTTGTACTATGCAATTATCCTAGACTTTTTATTTAAGTTTATTTCATATTTTCAATTCATGCAAACAAAATGCACTTGTGTAGATACCTAATACTTAGAATATGAAAATGTGTGTATTACTTTATCAACAGTGTACCTCTTAAGTGCAACTGAAAACTCTCTAATTATAATTATTAAAGCCGCCGTATTATGGAGAAGATGAAATCTGCGGGAGGAATAGTTCTATCAGTAGCCTTGGCATGTTAAGCCGATTTTAATACTAAATAGGCATTCGCAATCTGGCCGTAAATCATGCAAACAAAAAGACCGTCAATACCTTGATTAGATCACATGACTCAAGAGTTCATGGAAACGTTACGGTCAGCGGTCAGTCAGATGAAACTGGGTTGGGCTGCAGCTGTATGAAGTAACCAATGCCAATGACGTTGCCAAGAAACGTATATTTAGGGCATTTCAGGCGTAGTATGTTATGAAAACTTCATGTTTCCTTGACTCAAGCTCGAACTTTACTATAGATGCATGTCTCATATCAACCGAAGAAATCGAAGATGGGGAATAACGTTAAGTCCGTAAGAAACTAATTGGAATATCATCTCACCATGTTATTAGGGCTGATAGATGTAACGCTGTTTTTGTGATTGAATAGTTTTATAAATGGCATTTAATATACACATATTTCTAATACGTCTGGACATACACTGGCCACGTCAAATGGCCCCCCATCAACGAGTATTTCGTCTTATAGGGGGTTAGGGCCTTGATGAGGATCACAAGAAATTCATAAAAGTAGAGCAAGATTCAATATAATATGTAAATGTGGTAATTGTTACTAAGAAGTGCTAAATTGGACGATGTATCTCAAACCCTGAATGTAGTATTGTCATCTCTATATAATATAAACCATGCATTGATTGCATGGATTACTGCGACAGAGTGTCCCTGCGCAGACAAATGACTTGAAGTAATCTTAAGAAAAATAGAACATTGTGAAATGAACGTTTGACATAGCTTACCAAAAGTCAAGGGAGGTAGAACATGTTCACTAACAAGTGTTAATATCGCTCTTGTTGAAAGACGTGTGAATTATCAACAAGCTTGTTTCATCGCAAAACAACCAGTCTTTCCTTTGATGCAAGCAGCGAATCTTTTAAGACTCTTCATTGCTGTATTGTACAAATACAATTGTAGGATATGACAAGTGCACTGTGGATAAGAAATGGTAAGACACAAATCAGACGCCCAATTTATTTTTACAGTATAAACAATGATGCAAAATGAACAAATAATCGATCTCCCGTATCAAGTATATTATTATTTAGCTGAATAAGTTATAGAACTTTTTGAAGTTTTGCTTTTCTATAATGACACTGAACTAGACGTCGCGGTCATAATTAGAACATGAAGTAAATTGCCTTTGATAAAGATTGTCGGCCTTAACTCTTACTCTAACTTTACAACCCTTAATTGTTGGTAAATGCGAAGACACCAAGAAGATTCGAACCTGTGACCAACTTGTCATGAGTCTAGCACCTTAACTATTCTGCCGTTCTGATTCCATGTGTTATAGATATTCCCAAGCAAAGGAATCTATTCCCATCATTTATTCCCAGGCCACCCGTAGATGGGGAGGTATCACAAAGGTGGTTTCTCGAGAGTGCTCTATCTTTTACTGTCTTGCCCAGATCAATTCAAGAATGTTCATTGGATTATTTGGGGACGTCGTCTCTATTTCCTTTCCTATGATGTTCTTTACTTCTTCTGCCGATATCCTGGCTCTATCTTGACATCAAACGTCGCGTACCATAAGGTGTTTATTATGTTGAATCATGTTGTTAAGCTAGAGTTGGGGTTTTAATTTAATGTTCAGTAGTCTAAACCATGCATGAATACACGGAAAGCAGTTCTCATTTAAAGGGCAATGCTCTTATTTAATTATAAACCCTTCATTTAGGAACGCATATGTACCGGAAATGATGAAGGTGGCAGCTCTTGCTCCCCTCTTAAAGAATATGTCTTTAGATTTTCAAGTTTATCAGAACTTCAGGCCAGTCTCAAAGTTAATGTTACTGTCCAAGGCTACGGAGAAGGCCATCGCATCACAACTGCTTGATTGTCTTCCTGCAACAATCTTCACCAGATTTGCCAACCTGCCTACAAGCTCAACCAGAGACAGCGCCTTTAAAAGTTCAAAATAATATAGTTCGTTCCATTGACAATTAAGACTCGCGTATTCTACACCTTCTGGACTTATCTGCGGCATTTGATACGGTTGACCACAAGATTCTTCTAGATCGGCTATTCACCAGATTTGGAATTAAGGGAAATACATTAAACTGGTCCCGTTCATATCTGTGCGATCGAAAACAATTTGTTATCATTGATGTTTCAAAATCCACAACAAGGGAAGTGGACTCTGATGTACCTCAAGGTTCAGTTCTCGGATCTATACTATATTTATTATATATTGCCCCTATAGGTGACATTTTAAAAGACCATAACATGTAATACCACTTATTTGCGTATGATAGACAGCTTTATATCTCGTTTCGACCTTCAATTCCCGAAGATATAGTTTCGGCTGTCAAGAGGATTGAAGCATGTGGGGCTGCGCTTGATCAATGGATACTAAAGAATAAACTTAAGTTGAAGAAAAACGAAACTGAGCTACTAGTCCATACTTCGAAGTTTCGTGTACAGCCTTATCTACAGAGTATTGAAATTGGAGACAGTATTACACCAAGCAATTTCGCGAGAAACATCGGGGTTATCTTTTACAAGTATGTTTTTATGTCGGAACATGTCAATTATGCAAGTCATCGTTTTATCAACTAAGATGTTTAGCAAGGATTAGCAAATACCTCAGTGCGCAGTCTGTAACAGTATTGGGTCATGCCTTTATAACAACTAAATTGGGTAATTGCAACTCGCTTGTATTTGATGTCAATAGGTGCTTGCTGCAAAAGTTGCAATATGTTCAAAACTCTGCAGCAAGATCAGTTCTACCCAAACCAGGAAATATGAACATGTAACTCCTGTTCTTAAGCAATTGCATTGGCTTCCTGTCAAACAGCGAATCATTAAAAAAAAAAATTAGTTATAAGTTTTAAAGCCTTAAATAAGAAATCTCCTGAATATGTCTGCAACATGATATCTACTAATGTCCCAAGATCCAAAACGAAAGCATATGGGAACAGAGCTTTTATTGCAGTCACACCTACGTTATGGAACTCTTTACCGAGAAATAGTACTTCTACCGAAATCTTAAATCAGTTTAAGTGTAATTTCAAGGTGTAGCTTTTTCAAATGTCATATCGTTAGATAAATATTTATACTTTTGACTTCGAGCTGTAATTTGTGAAGCGCATAGAAATATTGCGATAGGCGCTATAGAAGCTGTTTTCATTATAATTATTTTTGTTATTATTATCATTACGGTATTGAGTATAACACGTGGCGTTCTTTACTACAGGCCTATTCAACATGCAGCTGGGGGCAAGAACTGGGGGCGAACTGTAATTTCAGACTTCTTCTCTAGTCTGCCTCATTCCGACCTTTCCGGTGTTCCATGTTTTCGGAATGACAGAAATCACGTCATACCTTGTACTTCCGTTGAGCGCGGCAATCTTAACCGTTGTTTTCTCTGCATATCAGTTGGGACCTCGACTTGCTCGTACTTTATCGTTGTGTTTTATGTTGCAATGGCGAAAATATGATATCATCCCAATGTACGACGACAATTTTGATAAAGGCAAGAAAGAAAGTGTGCTTCTTTTCCGAAAGATCCAATCAGGGAAAAATGAAGGAAATGCATACTCGATGCATAACGAGCGCTGATCTGCCTGACTCTGTTTATACGTGAATATGTGGATAACATTGGACAAAGGATTATGAAACCGCTACCGTCAATGGCAAGAGACAGCTTTAACATCTTCCATCTGGATTTCAAGGTATACTACCAAGTTCCCGTTCAACATCAGAGAGCATCATAGGATACCGTGGGCTATACTTTGTGTCGTCAAGAAATTTGCATACCGATCCCCTAATCGATCGTTTAAGGAATTTAAGGCCTTCCAGTGAAAGAAAAAGATTTTGATAGTTTTTCTGATAAGCTGTGTCGGGAATGATACTGTTATTTTACAATTTAAGGATACATTCAAGCTATCGTCCATTGCCTGATTTATGGTTAGAACTTGCTTTTCAAATCGGAATGATTGTTCATTCGCTCTCTTGTGGCAGCGAGTGCCTTGTTATTTTACTGACCGGAATAGAGTAACCATGTCAAGATCTGGTGGGCAGTCAAGAACCACCGTCAGATGTTAAGCAGACAGAAATAACACACAAAAAGGATGTTTTACTCCTGCGTATCGTAACTATAAGCTCTTTACAGTGAGAACCGAATACCTTTGCCGTTGAATGCTACGCAGTACAACCCTATTTGTATCAACTGTTACAGCATAATGTTGAACTTCCAAGCGTAAATTCATTGACCCGATTTACAGCTGGACGATACATTATTGCTTTAACGATTTTTTGGAAACATCTATTGACTCATTAGGAACATGGATTCCGCTGAT
This sequence comes from Alatinidae sp. Z8VKAUB7J3, assembly GCA_010016025.2. Taxonomy (NCBI): domain Eukaryota; kingdom Metazoa; phylum Cnidaria; class Cubozoa; order Carybdeida; family Alatinidae; species Alatinidae sp. Z8VKAUB7J3. The sequence goes on along the minus strand of JAAAKM020006052.1, from coordinate 683 downwards.
TGACGAAGTAGGCCTATATGTAAAGCATGTGCTGACATACCATGGTTGGACTGTATTCGGAAAGACTAAATAAGGCTGACAATCCAGCTAATACTGTTCTGGGATTTTACATTCTTCTATATGGTGGGTCAACATGTCTCCGAAAAAGAACACCTCTGAAACGTGATGGATATCTTTCTTTAGGGAGACCCAGTCTGATCTGAAGATGCTAACAAGTATCTTTTCGTTATTCTTGTGAAAATAGCCGTGTAAGTCAGTCATATTCGAAATTCGAGGGCGAAGAGGGCAGAACGAAATACAGTTACGTTTGTTTTAAAATTTACTGATATTGTAATAATATAATTTATATGCAGTTATGAACAGTATTGACAAAGCTATAATGTTTGCCAACCAAACCTCTTGCTGACCTCGCAGCTTAAGTTTTTGAACTGGGTGTATCACCTAACGGACGACAGTATTTGAATTTTATAGGCCTATATTTCATGAACTACCAAAACGTGTATTTCTATTAGCATTTAGGAATCATTGGTTTACATTGCAAGAGCTTGTACACAAAATACCCTTTACCTATTTTCATAGATTTAGATATTTAACAAAAGCAATAAGTTGGGGGAAGTTTGCTACTCCCAATGACACTGCTTGTCAAATTGTCTTATTCGGGATGTACATTTTTAAGTGTATAT
>JAAAKM020006050.1:0-10723 GCA_010016025.2 Alatinidae sp. Z8VKAUB7J3 | reverse complement strand
TTCCAAAGATTCCGTCAAGACTCCGCATAGTTTTCAAAGGATTAATTTTCCCAACTTTGAGTCTTCGGTATTTAAAAACTGATTATCGTTCAGCTGACAAAATATATAAATCCCCGAAAATCACCTGTTGTTCATATTATTTTTAATTAATATCTTGTGATAGTTGTTTCTATTAGACATCGTCCGCACATGTTTCCAGCCTTCGTCCTCAAAAGCTATTTATTACCATTTCATCGTAACTAGTGCCCTTAAATGCTTTCAATGCAACCTGCATTTTATTCCACTTCTGACTCCAAGGTAGGTATAATAAACTAATAATACAAGGAAATACTACTATATGAGTATAAAATACAGATTTTTAACAAGATCAGTTTTTTGCCATGGAGTATACCACATGCTGATATTTTATACTACATTGGAAACATTTATGCCTCATATCGCTACAAAAATGCATGATGTTTGTCTTCAAAGGGGCACCAAAATATGGACAGATTAGGAAGTGTCTGCTAGGTTTTTGCATCAACTCCTATAAGTAGAGTCCTCAAATCATTCACAGAAACCAGATTTTGTACCACGTTATAATGGAACGTCTATCAAAATTTGGATAGTGCTGTAAAGGAGAGAGAAACACTTATTTTATGTCAGATTGCAATCCCTTGAAAATTTAATATTTTTGCTTACAAAAAGACAGACATCGTGCAAAAGTAGTAACGTTTCTACTCCAGCTTCTTTACTTACTTGATTTTTATACCCTATGCGGAGGAAGAATTACCTCATAATTTCTGTTGCTAATTTTTCCACCAGACATTTTGAATTTTTGAAGTTTATCGAAAACGTTTCCTTGATGTTTGGCTTTATTAACTTTGTGATCTTCTTTCTGAATATTTACTTTTTACTAAAATTTTTAAACATAATTTTTGCTTTATAACTTTCACGAGTGCATGGATTTTTTTAGAATGATGAACCCTTTCCCTACAAACATCCTTCTTAAAATTCCCCAGATTTTTAATGCAATTGTACCGTATAGATTGAACGTTGAGGATGAAATCTTTAGCGCAGGGAATCGTTCATAAAAAATCTACTTGACTGAAGACTGCAATGAGATCATCTGATGACAATTCGGAATATTATTCTGAGCAAATTTGGAGTTGCTGCGGTGAACAGCCAAATGGAGTATGTCGTCATCGAGTTACTCTCATTCATTTGTTTGAGTAACAGGCTATAATAATGAGAGTTCTGCTTTTGAATACCGATAGCAATACCTTTTCAATTTCTTATCAGTTCTCATAACTCACATTCTTTCATTGTAATCCAGCAATACTTGATCTTACACATATACACACAAGTAATTCCCGTACAGAGCATGCTCACTTTCACATTGATTGCAGTAAACTCACTCTTCTCCTTCGCCAAGATCGTAGACGGATCTCTTAGTTTCCCTTTGTTGATCAATATGACCCATTGGTGACCTGCATTGGCACATAAATTTTCTTGGGCTGCTATTGTGATCAATGAATAATTGCACATTCAGATCTGCGAAGACTCTTCAAATATTTGGTACACATAAATAAACCTGGTCTTGGAAAGGAAATCTAAATCTCTTTGTACACATTCTCAAGCAATGAAAGTAAACTTAAACTTGCAAATATCAACCGTTCAAAATGATTTGAAACCCTTAAGTTTGACTCTTAACCCTTCAATATTGGTATAGTCTTTGACAGCTTCTTTGTGGAATTTGCACCTTTAGCATCTTTCGCATTTATAGATACAGAGGCTTAGCACAAGAGCTGTATTTCACTAGACGGCTCGTTAGTGACGGGCATGTGAGAAATAGAGTGTGTGCGCAATTTGTTTCCATTAAATTACCATGATCTGATTCACGGGGTCCATCCGTTTTGAAACGTGGGAGGTGGGATAGGGGCCGATTTAAGGCTATGGAGCACCATGTAATACCGTTGCATTTTAGTTCCTTTTAGTATTATTGATACCCTGTGCCTCATTTCAAAGAGATTCAACACTTCCGGCTCCAGTTTGTAACTTCTTTACGGGCAAGAATGGAAGTAAATGAAAGAGATCTAAGAATGGTAAAAGTATATCCCACAAAAGTTTTTAGGAACACTGTATGTCTCGAGCGATACATTTTACAAATTAATTTAAAGTGTAGTAGAGGCTATGATTTTAAGAACTAACCTTTCTGATGCTAAAAGGATGTTTGTAAACTTACAGCTTTCGTACTTAATATCATTGTATTTGGTACATTTCGTACTTATAGACAAAATACTTTACTGGTGTACCAAAAAGAGGGTGTATATGATATTGTGTCCCCCATTTCCAAAAACGTGTCCCTTTCCCCCTTTACCTATCACCGCCCAGGATATGATTTCTTTTAACTTATTTTTATTTAGGACGCTAAACCTTTTCTTCGCTTGGTAGTAGGTTGTAAAGGAACTACACTCTCATAATCTGATAATATCTCAAGTTACAAAGAGTTGAGCTACGAGAAAACCATATTTCCTAATACCTCCAGTGTTCCCTTTGAAAGTACTCGCCGCAGCGTGTTCTGATCTCTAAATGCAACACGTGCCGCTTAACAAGCCAGATTTTAGCCAAGTTTAGCTTGGCTTCATAACCGGTTTGGTACAGTAACTGAAGCTTAATTTTTTTTTCCCTCGTGTTTGCAAAAATGTTGTGCGTATTTACTGATTTAAAAGCTGTGCAGAATGCATTGACTTAATAAGAAGTGGTCTTTGTATTTTTACAAGTATTTTCTTAAATCATACTCACAATTACATACTATAACTATCACGATGAAATTAAACAATTGGCCAAATCAATATCGCAATAAACTATTATGGTTCCAGACACCATAGAAAAATCTAAATTTCGTTGTGAAGACATACGCAACGTGCATACTGAGTAAGCGGTTTCCATCTGCGGCAGAATTCTAAGTTTTAGCTTGTTAACCTACAGACCTATCCACTTTTTTGGTGTACATTTGTTTCGTAGTAACGTGACTTCATAAGTGACGTTGCTTCTTAACCGTAGGTTTACTAAGCGAAGTTTTACTGTATAGACCGACAATGGATCGAGGAATTTATGTTAGAAATGGCTGGTCATAAGAACCATTCCAATAAAAACTTCCTAAGCTGTGCTCAGGGTCTGTATCTATTACTCATTCATCTTGATAACCCAAGCCAGTACCGTACTCATCATTCCTTTGATGCCGCCAAATTCAAAATCACACTTTGAATGCAACTGTAAATATAGTGGCAAGTTATGAGGAAGACCGAGAGTCATTTTTAAACGATATTGCGTATTCTACTAGTCATAATTTTCTAATTTCAAATTTAGGAAGATATTGTTTTGCGTTAACTTTATCAAGAAAGGAAAGTATTTGCTGAAATTATACTTTCCATTTACATATTATCTTCTGATACGCTTCATTTAGACTTGATCAGTTTTACCCTATAAATTTTACTAGATCCTGTCGCACTAAACATTTTATGGAAAAGGATTCAGTAGTCTAAATATTTTACTTCTAATTTATAGCAAGCCACTTTGATACTTCCTACGCGCTGGGTGGATCATTGTAAGATTGCTGAATCGCTTCTCTTTCGCATCGTTTGTGTTAGTTGCTATATCCAAGAATTTTTACCCGAGGACCGCGTCATGCTCTCAATGTGAGGTAGCCAGATCATTAACACATGTCCCAGAAATTCGTGTCAAGACAAAGTCGTAACAATAGATACAAGAAAGGCATTATCGAGGTCAGTTAGTAGAGTGCACGCCGCGAAAGCGCGGGTCACGGGTTCGATCCCCGAGGTGACATATTTTCTACTTTTCTAGTGCTCTTTTCAAAACCTAGTAAAGTGAAACGACCTCTATAGTTTCCATATGTAGATATCGCAACTTACATGAACATAAAAAACTCCCCTATGTTAAATTTTGAAAATATACCAACTAAAAACAAATAAAAAAAGAACAAAAACAGCAGATACATACAGTTTTTTGAACTTTGAGTAGTATGATTGGGTTCCTCAAATGTTAACGAGCTACTGGCCTCAAACTTGCTTATTCCGGCACGGAAGGCCGACAGCTCATCCGTCTCTCTTGCAGGGTTCAACATTTAAAGTCTACAATCGGATCTGCGCAAATAATCTGAACATCTCTGTGAAACACGTAAATAAGGCATCTAAAATCTTCAATCGTTCTTTTTCGCAGAACCTTGTCATTTGAACCCGGTTTGTAATCTTACGAACTGAGGAATTTACCAGTGATTCGTTACGCCTTATTGCGTATATGAAGGGTTGTGACTTGGTGACAACTGTTGATGACAGAGTGAGCATTGAATCGCGATGTCTTGTTGAATGGATCTTGATGATAGGGTTACCAACTTACCACTGTAATTCAGTTAAGAAAGTGGTTTTCCTCGTTAAAAATGTCTCAGCCAATACTCATTGCTAAGATAACTCTTTCTTGTATTATTGGTAATAAAATAGATTTTTCTGTGTGAAATGTTAACCAAAGTTTGAAGATGTCACAATGTAGTTGCTATGGAATTCTAAAAGATCGAAGGGTTTGGTGTAAAGGGCTATTAAGTGTCTTTGATCTGTTCAAGTACCATTGAATGTCCAATAAACTAAATGAGTGATATCGGAGCCTTTCAGTAAGACTGTATTGAAAGTAGTACTGAGGAAACGTGTTTTTTGTACCAGTGAATACGCAGTAAGGTTTGGGGAGATTAAGGAGTCAGATGGGGCAATCGGTTTTGGAAGAAATTGCAGTAGTAATCACGATTCAAAAACAGCAAATCGGTTACCTAATGTTATTCTACAGGTATCACATTACTAAGAAGAAAGGAAGTAACTGAAGAAACGAAATATGAAAATTTTAAGAATTTATTTTCCAGTAATAATGTACTTGATTAAAAATTGAAGGATCCGTAGTTGTCAACGCATAATACACAGCATTGTATGCCCTGCGTTTACTGCAGTCGAATAAATCTGTCTAGGATAGGTATTGCCTTCTGGAAACTAGGTGAATTTTAGATAAAGACGCTTGTACTGTATGAGATAGTTACTTTGTATGTAATGTGTATGATCACAACAATGAAGAATGGGATTTTAAAGGCTCACGGAGAAGCCATTAGGGGCTGTCGAGTGATAAGTGGTGCTTTACACTACCGGTTCAACATCACACTTTTTCTTGTACGTAGTAGCTTCCTTTGAGGTGCAATCTGATGAAGTGCATTATAGGATGAGACATCCCCCCCCCCCCCCCAATTTCTCACTGTTCTCAATTTTTACCTTAGCTTCCGTTGCAGATGAAACATGTGCTTTACTTTAATGGTTTGCAGGGCAGAAGTTACTGACTTGTGCCGTTTTTACATTACGTTAATCCCTCATACACTAAGAGATAAAAAATTACAAGAAAACCCTTGACAATACTAATATTGCGGAAACCAAGCGTGTCTTTTTCGCCTCGTGGATGATGCATGATCAAAATTACCCATCCGTATAGATGTTGCTAAAGTAACTTGTCTTATATAAGATGCAACATTTAACACAATTTGTACAAATTTGATACACTAGTGAATGTTTCGTTGTTATTTGACCAACGAAAGAATGTAATCCACAATGTTTTACCTACTGCTGGGCTGCCTCGGCTCTATACTGAGTCAAGAACCATTGGGTTTCTGTAAATAATATTTCTCGAGTCAGTGTCAGTCCGAGACAATGCGACCCTTTCAATAGGCAGTAAATTATATTCTTCACCCATGCAGATCATTCAAATTATGTCGATCTCTTACTTTTTCCACCTCTATGCGCATGTAATACCCCCCAAGTTTGTTGTAATTTTAGATCCTATTTATGGATTATGCTTGCTGTGCATGTAGCTTAATTTTAACTCCAGTTTGCTGTTTCATCATCATCATCATCTTCATCATCATCATCATCATCATCATCATCATCATCATCATCATCTTGCGGCCTCAGCCGAGATAGAACTTACTGCACTCTTCCAGTATTCCCTATCTTTCATAGCTCCTGAAAAGTCTTCTTTGACAATAGATGTGTCTCTATGTATTCTCTCTGGAAAGGTTAACTTACCAGACCGATTGTGAGATGAGGGGTGCCTCCACAGTACAAAGGATGAAATAAATTCATCTCTGGCAATGTCCAGCAAACTGGACACGTCTCTTTTGAACTAAGGATGATACTCTTGGTAGGTCTCCATATATCATATATTACATTTAACGATTTACCTCTTCTTGTTATTGCAACCATTCCCCTATTCATTCTTAGTTGTTCTACAGTTTTCAAAGTCTTTAAAACTGTCGCTCTTAAAATAAATTTTGAAAAGTGAGTTTAAAAACTGATCAAATAACTGTGACGAAGAGAATGGATTACTGTGATTGAATCTTACCTCAGAACATTTTTTTTTGATTGAGAGTTTGGAGATTTCGTGTTGTTCAAGAGGAATGGCACCTGTTCTCGGCGTTATACAAACGCTTTTTACAGGCCACATTTGCAGTCTGTGTTCTAGAGGGGAGATACCATGTCTTCTAAGTGAACCACTTTATGTATATACCATAGGTTTATCTATGAACGGGGATATGCAACCCACTTCAGGTATTGTAAGTGTTAGTTTAAAATACTAACGCCATTGTATTTGGTAGTCACTACCATGCTTAACCAAAACCAAGTAAACTGGAGTGGCAAAATTCGACATTAACTTCTATTGTTTGGGTAGTTGTTCAAATGTTGATCTACAGATATAAACCTCAAGGGTACCCAAAGTAGGGAAGATATATAGGCCAACGAACTCTTGAGCGTGGTGCTTTTGTTGTAGTTGAGTCCGTAGGATATCTCAGTCCAATGACTTGAAATTGTAGAAAGATGCAGAGATTGTAGCAAAGCAATATTAGCATTAATGACATCACTGCAGTGGAAACAGGCATTCAGAGTATATTGAAGATTACCATCAGACCATAAAGACAGGTTGGTTCCCCTTTCACCGAAACCTGCAATGATGCCATCCTCAAAAACACTGGGCCTTTGATCCTCCACTCAGAGACATAATTCCTTCTGACTCCGTCACCGATTTCCGTATAAACACATCATCACATATACTTAGGTACTTAAAACTGAAGTATAGACAAGTACACTGTATTATCTTCTTAATATCTCTACAGACCGACAACTTTTCCAGGCGCTTTCCTGTTTACCCAGGCAACCTGTTTGTACAACTACCTACTGAATATACAATGAGAGTGCATTGTTTACAGCAGAGTTTTAGGTAAATTTTGATATGCCACTTTGCTAAAGAGCGCTGTAAACAGATTTAATCTCCGACAACAAACGTCAAAATAAACGTTAAAAGTGTTTTTAGGCAACTTCTGACAATTTAGTTCCTCCATTCACGGTTCAATGTAATTAATTGCCTAAACTTGCAATTCTGAAGTTGAGATCTGAGGTCTATAAATAATTTATACTTCTTGCTTTTTTAACCACGTCACAAAACTTCAGGGCTGCCAGTGCAACTTGAATACATTATCAGCCGCCCTGCAAAAATCACAGCTACCTAAGTTTTTTTACCAAGATTTAAATAGCATCGTACCTTAACCATACACTTTATTTCTACCCTTTACACGATCGATTCTTTATGTAATTAATTATGTCCGACAATGTCCTTAGTGGTTTAGACTTTTGATTGCGCCCTAGGGATGGCGAGAGGAGACTGTGGCCTCTTCACATTGCTTCCACAATGTGCTGTATTTGATATTGTTGTAGCTTAAGCAAGAAATAGTTCTTTTGCGGTTTAGGGATGAAGGCTGTTTGGCCTAAGTTCAAAGGAAAATGCTTCATTTTTACGTTCGTATTGCTCGCCGTTCGAGTGCTGTATGTGTGAAGACAAGCTCTCTGCCACGGGCCCTGTCGTTGGTCATACGGAAATTTCTTCATCTTTCAGAAACGCTGCTCTGCCTGATCGATTTTGAAACGTCTTCTCAGATACCTGTTGCTTAATGACCTTCAAATATTGAGTATTACGATCTTTGTTTATAGCTAACTGCGTAAGCCATCTGGTTGACGTAATTTTGAGCGGAGCATTTATACTCCACCGTACAGGACCCACGAAACGTAGTTTTCCCTTTGTGTTCCAATCCGGTACCAGATTGCTACCAAAATTGTTCCTCCAGTGTTGATGAAAGGTACAATTTTGCCTTTCAACGTAAATGTTTGCGTGAAAAGATATATATTTTCATTGGAATATAGTGACTATTTTATTCTGGCTCATACAAGCTAGACTTTTAAATTTGAATTGATAAATATCATCCTAACTTTTGCTAAAATACTTCTTAGTATTCATGTTGCAGAAGAAACGCTTTAGCTCTATATAATTTTGGGGCGCCTTAAAATGAATCATTTTACACACTGCAAATGATGTTTCAGGGCCAGCAGAAGCCACGTTTTTTAAAATAAGGAAAACATGATTTCACAAGGTAATGTATTGAAGATTGGCAAATCTTCGTATGTGTACAAGATTTCAAAATTGACTTAAGTAAAGTAGTTTTTCCTTTTAGTAAATGTGATCCCAGTATTGAAGAGCTCAAGGACGCAGTGGTCACATTAATTATATTTTGTTAAGAGAGACTCCTTTACGCACTGGCACCGTCGACAACCCTCAACACATATTCCCCAATTTATGCATCTTATCGGGTCTCCCTCAACACATATTTCTCAATTTATTCATCATAACTGGTCTCCCTCAACACACATTCCCCAATTTATGCATCTCATCGGGTCTCCCACAACACTTATTTCTTAATTTATGCATCTTATCGGGTCTCCCTCAACACATATTTCTCAATTTATGCATCTTATCGGGTCTCCCTCAACACATATTCCCCAATTTATTTATCATAACTGGTCTCCCTGTTTTGTGTTTCAATGGGAGGTCTTCAGTTTTCCCAGGTGAGTCATTATGCGCAATTACACTTAGGGTTATTTCCACATTTGATAAGAGTTGAGTATTTCACCCCCTAGTTCAGGATATGTGCTTATGTTCCTTTACTTGTATTGACGTGCACTGTTTACCTCAGCTGTTAGATTATCACCAATCACGTGAACTAGGGCAAACTATATCCTAGATAAGATCTACAAACCATATAATAAGAGGAATGCAAATTGTAATATGAAGCCCACACGATCGGTTTTTGATAATACACAGGTGTTTCTATAAGTTAGGACACACCTCCAAATGAGTTAATTTATCGACCACTTGAAATGTTGAAACTGATGTGCGTGAACTATTCTCAGATCAAATGAAGCTTGAAAGGATATCAATTACATAGCAGGTTCCTGTGGAAAAGGAAAGAGCCCTCACGGTCATTTTGAATAAAATGTAATGTTACAGTGATAAGACGAGCGATGATATTTATGTGTTACAAACTTACAACAAGGGCTGCAGTGATTGAAATCAGAGGGTCATGGTCTCACATTGTGGGAAAATCTACACTTTTACGTACCGTATTTCCTCGGTAATATGCCGCTTTGTTTTTGAAGTTCTTTCGGAAAAGAAGTTTGATACACTTACCTTTTTATAAGAAACTACCTCAGCGTCCCAGCCCTCGAAGTTTCTTAGAACATTGACCTTTTGAGCCCTTAAAGTTTCTTAGCAGTTTCTTATTCTCTGGTACAAATAGAAGGAGGTGGAATACGCGGAGGGGACTAGAAAACAGGGGGTTCAATGAATATTATAAAGGATGAAGTAGAATTTGAAATTGCCTCTTGACTCACGCTCACTTATTAGCTTGCTTTGCCTTGATTAACACACCCATTAAGAGTGCATGTGAAAAGGTAAGGTCATATATTTCAAACACAAAAGTGCCAATTAGTCACACTGCTGTTAGTATATTCACACTTTATTTAGTATACCCTCTGTTCCAGGTTAGCCTTTTTATGAAATAACCCGTTATTAACCTGTCAAAATCACTTTCAGAGATTTTTAGGTTATTAGAGTAGCCCTATCCAGCCCTCGAGTTTCTTAAATTGTGGGGAGATTAAGCCTTGGTTTCTTATTTTAAAAAAAAGTGTTAAACACGATAATAATAACGCTACGTTTTTCAAATATTTCAAAGTTTTCCATAAATAAAAATAGTCAGCTTTGTAGCACAAGGCATATGTCCTCTTCTGAAATGTCCAACAATTTGTCGATGACAATTGCGTCTCGGTTTGTTCCCGTACATAAATCAATCACATGACCTGTAGTCACAAGGAGTCAATACTAAATCGAATCAAGTGCGCTGCAATGGCTTCACAGCGTCAAGGCTAATTTTTGAGCTCAGTTTATATTTGTAATTGCTAATAAAATATCTGGGCCGGTTTTCAAAGGTCGGCTTATTTTCGAGGAAAACAGGCATACATTGCTCAGAATACAACTTTTTTTGTGCTGCTAAAATAACATTGGCTTCTGTGTGATCTTTCTACGTATCTATTTGCAAGTTTATTTGGAACCAATGGTCTCTGCAACTGAGAGCTTTTGCTTCATTTGTTTTATTTTGCCCCATTCCCCCAAACCTTTTTGAGCATGCTGCAGAGACTAAGTAGAGATTCTTTACTACGGTATGAGCACTTAATGCTGGAGATATAGGAGTCAATCTATGGCCGTTGGGAATTTTATTACCTATTTGTTTTATCAATGAATATTTTTACTGTCCTAT
>JAAAKM020006049.1:0-10723 GCA_010016025.2 Alatinidae sp. Z8VKAUB7J3 | reverse complement strand
TTTGTTTTTCTAAAGTAGTTTTTTTAATCATTTTGCGATGAATATTGCGTGAATTAAGATGCTTTAGATATGCCTGTAAAGTGATAATCTAAATTGTATACCAATGAGAAGGAAAAAATACATCCGAAGTTTAAAAAAAAATTAATATTAATATTATTATTATAAGTTCTATAAGGGTTGATAAATGTAAATCATTTGGTATGACAAAATCAAATACGTCTTCCAAACAAGTGTTACCTAAGCTGTTCAATAACAGTAAACTCATTCCTCCTGTCACTCTTGGTTCTAGTTTCTGTTATCTGGGTCGTTATTTTAATTTTCAAATCGACAATATTGATCATAAAAATATTTTATTGGAGTCTGTCAATAAAATTATCAATAAAATTAATTCATTGCAATTGCATCCACGTAATAAGTTTCTTCTTTATCATAGATATTTGTTACCAAAAATCTCACGGCATTTAACAATTTGTGATATAAATATTACATGGATTAAACAAAATCTTGATTCTACTGCCATAATCATTTCCGAAGATGGCTTGAAATACCTCCATGTGGTTCCTTGGATACCATTATGTTAAGCAAATCTAAATTCGGTCTAAATGTTCTTGATATATCTACCAAATTCACACCGTGCCAGTTTATAATCAGAAATAAATTGATAAACACTGATGAACCAAACATTAAAGAAACATACAACTTCACCAGAGATAAATTCATTCAATACAATAAATTCAAAAACAACAGAGCAGTGATTAAGGACATTCAAACATTCAAAGAAGCTTGAGTTACGTCCGATCTACCTTTCCAAGGCTTTATTGTCAAGGCCCTGACAGAACAATATTTTAAGGAACACTGAACGAGTTGGCAAAAAGCAGTCAACCGCCTTCCCCAAAACATCTACAGTTTCACTTGCAGGTATCTTAATAATACTCTTCCTACTCTTAAAAATCTTCATCTCTGGAAGACGTCCAGTAGTAATCTTTGTCACGAATGCTTGAATCCACAAACCCTTCAACATGTTGTATCGGGCTGCCTTTCACATCTAAACCTAGGTCGATAGAATTGGAGGCACGATTCTGTTCTTAAAATTATATCTGATTTCATTACTTCATCTAGCAGCGAGATGGAAATGTATGCTGATGTACTTGGATGTTAGTCTCCATCAATCATTGCTGGCCCTGATCTTCGCCCGGATCTAATTATTAAATCTCAAGGGAAGCTTGATGTTCTTGAGCTCACTGTAGGGTTTGAAAATGACATACTAAAGAAATTGGGACCGCAAAAATGTGAAATATAAATCATTATGCAAAGATCTGGAATCACATTATGAAAGCGTTCAGTTTATTAATTTCAGTATGAGTGTCATAGGTGGTATGGCAAACGATAGTAGATCCTTTCTGTTAATGCTTAAACGAACTTTGCATTTCTAATGATAATTATTTAATTTTTAAGGTTATCTCTTGTATTATTAGATCTAAATATTAAACGGAACAGTAATTGGTCTAATCCCGATCTTCTTGTATGGTAACAATATATATTATGTTATCTAAATCCGTTATACGTGGAAAGAGAGTAATGGATATATTTTGATATAGGAAAGGGAAAAGATTAATGAAGTTTTAAAAAAATTATTTTTTTTCCATTTGAATAAAATTATCATGTGTTTTAGTAGGCAGTTGTTTTGTGGAATAGTTGAGTGAGTCGATCGAGTCAAGTCTGGATTCTGTTGAAGAACAAGCATTAGTGCAGATCGTAGAGCTAATCATGTCTTGAGTCTTTGTCCTGTATTGACAGAGAAACAAGACATGATAAAATTTTGCATCTATTGCAATGACTGAGTTGAAAAGTGTTAGAATATTTAAGAATTAGTGTGTTATCTAGTTGGTTAACTTTAGCTGATCTTCTGATTCATTATGTCCTAAATCTACGTAAAGTTTCTCAATTAACTGACAATATTACAGGCAATTGTATAAAATATTTCAGCATGCTTCACTTTTCGCAATATTCCTGTTTGCAGTATTTAAGTATAGTTTTCAACTTTCCAAATCAAAAATTTTATTATCCTGTGGTTTTGCACTAGCATAATAGAACATGGTATAATTGGCATTTCTTCCTATTCGATAAAGTAAGGAGTCCGCAATTTCTACTTTAAAAATAATATACTGAATACCGTCCCCTGCTTTGCATCCTCCTCCCCCTAAAAATGTATAAAGAATACAGAGAATATTTCTCATCACACTACTACCTATATACGTTTTCTATCATATTATAAGAAACCTGGATTCCTACAAACTACAGATTTACAAACAATTCATTAATGCATGTTAGGTTGTTATGATTATTGGTATATTTACAGCTCGAGAGAAGTGTTCAGGAACCTGGGGCCCTTGAATATTTTCAAGGGGTATGCAAACGAGTGGAGGTTTTGCAAGGGGTCACCATCTACACATGGAAATACGTAGATTATAAAATGTTCTTGCCAGTGCATCTGTTGCAGAGTTTTTACAAACTCCAATATAACATTACTTCTTAATTCGCGTGTAATGGGAAGCCAGAAAAATTCTGAAAGAGGACAATTGGCTTAATTAACATGTAATAAGTTATTTAGTAACAGGATTACTTAGCTGAAAGGCTGGTTTATAGTCTATCTGTGCAGCATGATTTTACAGCATGCAGCAACTTTGGTCATTCCCCATATTGCCGAATGATGCCATCCTTACAGCAATATTGAAGTTCCGGGTACATCAGGATTATTGCAGTACAGCAAGCTTTTCTGTGTTAACAAAATCGACCACAAATCCTTGCTGCGCAGCAAATTGGCGAAAATGGCGTCAGAGTCTAGTGATTATAGAGAGCGACTGAACGAAGTAAGAATCATTAATTGTTTGTGGGACTGCTTTCCCAGATATAGTTAGAGAAAATAATGCTTGTGTCAGTTTATATTGCTAACAGACTTGGTTTACAAGGGCATGAGAAAGAGCTGAAAGTTAAATGGCGAAGATTATGTGATGTTTTTATTCATGTGAAGAGATTTTCAAGACGTGGGGCTTGTGTTGCTCCTAAGCCGAAATGGCAATTTTACAAACTGATATCGTTCGTAAGTCACTCTTGGCAAATTTTTGTGTTCGTATGCATGTTCTCTAGCAGTGTATATTTAAAAAGTACGTTATTTACAGTCGTCTTCCCTAATCTACAGCTAAAAGCAACTGTTTGCTCTCAAAGTGTTAACATTTGTAAAGTACCTGCTAAGCATTGCATGAACGAAACTTGGCAACGATGATTATTTTCCTGTTCTGTTATTTGGATTGATTTTACACAGTATGGAATACAGCAGGACTAGAAACCAGCGTTCGATTAAATGACGGGTTTTAAGTAGAACTAGACTTTAAGTAAACATATAGTGGTGACTAAATTGGCATTCATCTATGCGGTGTGTACGTAACGTAAGATAATAACGCTCTTTGAGAAATCTTTTGAGAACACAACGAGATGTTAAATGTTCTGAAAACTATTGTGTTATTTAGTAATACATCGGGTATTGATACTCTTAAAAATGGCTTATTACAGAAGAGTCCATGATTGTGGATTTATTTAGTAACAAATCAACTTTGTTAAACTGATTGAATTTTCTGTGATTTGTATTTACTGTCGTCTTTTATTTGTTTTTATTTATCCTTTTCAAAATACTCAGAATTTCTACTACAAAGGGAATTTTAATGTATGAAAGATCGAGATATTCAATACAGTGAAATATATAAGAAATGGAATTGACAGTCGAAAGACTGTCTTGAACAAATGTCGTTGCCTAAGCATCACGTGCGAGTAATATGAGAAGATTTCTGTTAAACTAGGTGTAAGGAAACACAAAGAGCACAGAAGTTAAATGATGAATAATGGAATGATCGATTCTTTTATTTCATAATTATTTTATAAGGTTATTTCATCTCAGGGAGCTGATAAAACTTACATGTGTCGTCAAAAATAGGGTAGAAATAGATAGCATTAGACGTCACCTTTGTCAACTGATCGAAACCCTTTCCTAAATAGAAATCGCAGAGTATAAAGCTGCATCAAATTGTTTACGCATAATTAAGTTGCAATTACATGATTATTTATAGTATCCTAATAAAACACATATTTTACATTAATATTCCTATTGTCTCCACAATAGCAGTCTTCTTCGCAGAGTGAGAGCAAAAGGTCGGAGATATAACTTTATCTGTTCAGTTGTTGGCTTAACATTAAACATACACAAGTGATTCATTAGTTGTAGTTTTAAAGGATACGCAGATTACAACTATCTTACTCTAAGGGTACATGAGCTAAGACAGGCTGCAGAACACTGACTTAAAGCGATCTCTTGTGCGTCTTCCAACAAATGTTTAATAGCGTGGCAACGAATCGAAAATCGTTTCACTGATTTGCAGTAACGTGTATATTTTTCCCTACTTGTGTGTTGTAGTATTAGCAGCGACGTCCATGCCTTGAAGTATAGTGTAGACGCTCTAAATTGCAATGTACTTACTTGGCACACTGAAAGTTAACCAGGATGCTTTTAGTCACCCTATGTGCAAAACCAACACATGCAAAGACTAATAAAAAATTCTATCAGATCTTGTGTAGGCCACGTTTGGATAACGTCATTATACATTTTGCTTTTAGATCAAGAAAATCGAATATACGTTGCGTAATGTACTGTATATTTCTGTTGCTGAATAAATGATCCTGATGTTGATTTTACAGGAAAAGGAAACCGTCCTGGAATAATGTACTTTCTGATAGGGTTAAATAAATATTTTGGCCCAGGCCTGAAGTAGGCCCACCATTTAATTTCAAAATATTTTACTGGTGCAGACATATGAAAAGTATAAGTCAGAAATACTATGGCCGTAAAATGTTGGATAAAATTTTAACTTGTGCGCACTAATTAGACCCCATATAATTTTGAGCCGGATTTCCAACATCAGAGGACGGAAATATGCTCCCTTAACTCTTTAATTCCATGTACCCATGCTAAAAAGTATTCTAATTGAACGCTTAACATATATATTTATTCTTTACCAACATTCTGCTTACAACAAGAAAATCGTCTACCTTAATACACAGAATTAACGTGTACACGAAATAACGCGACTTTTATTAACGTTGATCTTTTTTAACGTTTTTTTTAGACAAAAAATGCATTTTGGTGGACATTAATGAACGTTTTATCAGCAATTTAATGTTTGAACGACATTAATTAACGCTTTCAAACGATCAAACTTTTAATTAGTGCCATCGTTGATTAATGCGTGTGTAAGAAATGAAAAAAATTAAGTACCAAAAAAAATTCTTTGCCGAAGTGTTTTCTCTTTCCTTAAAATTTACGTGATGCTTACCTAAAATGCGCTTGAAGGGCAACATTACCGAACATTCACCGCCAGACACACAAAGATTATTTGATTAAATGAGGTGAACAGCGAAAATAAAACCATCATGTTGGATATCTTCGGTAAAGCACCGCGGTTTTATCAGGTGCCCGTCTTCACTGTACTTTTTCCTCTGATACTTGTCTTCGAATTTAAAGTAAATGGTTTAAACTCGCGCAGTTTGACATGTTTACCTAGTTCTGATTTCCTTTCAAATTTCATATACCTCCAATTCTGTCAATAGCGAGTCACACAATGCTGTGGTATCGTATTATACGGGTAAAACAAAAAGGCTCAAATTTATGTACAAAATCTATACACACTGTTAAATAACCAAATGTTGTCTTTTGAGATTTTAACATCTTGCCGCCAAGGAAAATTTTACAGGGGTCAATATTTGTATAAAAGTATGGCACCAATCAACGTTTTAAAAATTAGGGCTACGTTGAAATTAACGTTTTTAAAATTAACGTCACCATCTAATTAACGTGGATTTAATTAGAGTTTTTTAATTCCAAAAACGTTAATTAATGTTCAACGTTAATTTTGTGTATTAAGCTAACATCTAGCAAAGTAACCAATTTGATGTCTCTAAATCATGATTGCCATGAAAGTTTCTTACAAATGTTTGCTTGTTCCGACCTTCAAACTGTAAAAGACACAGTTGTACCCGTGTTGCAATAAGATTCAATATGTTTCTCAGTATTGTGTATGTTTCAGGCAGACAGTTGTCGAGCTTTCCGTTAGATGCTGATGGAAACAATTAACAGGAACCAAACATCACTTTCCATCTCTGTCTATTCAGCGCACCATTTGGAATGTTTAACGTCCTCAAATGGAGGTGTAATAAAGTCATATACTATGCCATAGAATTATCTATTAATTTAGAAGTGAGAAAATCCTCATCATATAATAAGAAAAGCAAAATTGCAATTATGTATTGCTGCTTTTTAAATGCTGAACTGTGACAACAAAATATTTCAACCTCAGAGTTATAAGTTTGTAGCTAACTTTCAAATACTGAAGACGCACTCGTGTGTCTCCTGTAAGGGCATACTGCGTCTACTTCGTGATTCATGTCTGTGTTCCTCAATGTTGAACCATTAGCAGTGGTGGATCTGAGGAAGTCATACCGGTCACCGTCCTCTCTTTTAAGGATCTACCTTAAATTTGGCTTTTGTTACTCTCACTTAATATATGTTGATTGAGTAATTTGGTTGGCTTCAAATGTACAGTAACGACAATTAGGCCTACAATGCGGATATGAGTGACAAAGAGAGTGTTCCCGTCACTTAATATTATATAACAACGCAATTCATTCATTGCAGTGTGCTCTGTTAACTTTTAAGTGTATTTGGTCAAAATAAGCACCAGTTTAAAATCGAGATTAGTAGCCTACAGGCTTTAATAACAGTCTTTCTCAATCAATACTACTCAGACGATAAATCTGAGGGCTTGGTAAAGACAGAACGAGAATAGGCAGTCTTTAAATGAGGCTCTACCGTCGAGTAGTCATTACCAAATGTTCTGAGAGAAGTATGAAGACCTTCTAGCACCAAGCTAGTCAAACAAGAAGCTTCGTTTCTTCATACTTAAAACCTAGTAGCTTTCTTTCGTCATAAAATACTTCAGCCCGACGTTTAAAAAGACCCCATTTAGGATATGATAGAAGGCAAATATTACAGGCGTCGGACTGCGTGCGAAAAGCAGCTGCTCTGAGAGCACAGGAACGACAGTGGTGGCATTTCATCAATACCTTAACTCTGCTTTCCTGAAGTACATGACGAATGAATACAAGATTTTGACAATTAAGCTGTAACGACGAATGACAGAATTTGTTTTGTTGTCATAAATGGGTACAAAACTGAATACATATCACAAGGCGCTTGTTTATGTTTACTTTTGTTGTTTATCTTGTTAAATACAACTCTAAATTGATTAACTAGCTACCGAGTGGCATTGTTAAAAGCAACATAATAAGTGAACTAACCTGCCGTTTGCAGAACAGTCTTGATGACATCATATGCAACAAGTTCTTTGCTAAAAAACTGAGTACTGCTTTTCTTTAGCATCCGCTCATAAAGTTTCTTTGCTCTCTTTATCATCTTATTATCACTTATATGCTCCGTTGTATGTACATTATGATTTAACTCATCTGTCCTATTTTTCATATCCGAATGATTTCTAGCATGTCCATCAGTACGTGAACCTGAGGTTAAATTTCTTGCTAAACGTGAATGCTTTTTGTTTTCTTGAAAGATAAATGATAGCTGCTGAGCGAGAATACCAAGCCCAAAGGCTAGCAAAAGATAGGTAAATTGTACTGCAAGAATGATCTCTTCCATTCCCAGTTGCTTGTAAAGAACAAGAGGCTTCCTTCACAAAATCTTTATCACAAAGATCCTGTCTTTTGCTAATGTCATCTCATTCTTAGAGGCTCGTTTCGTTTTGCACGAGATTGTCACCATGACAATAAAGGAGCATCCCTGAAGGAAAACACCCATGTAGGAGGTGACAGTTTGATGTGATATCAGTTTTGAAACTACTTATTTTGGTCCCAAACAATGTAAACAGGTTTAAAAGTCAACATCGTTCCCTGTGTGGAAACCTGTCAAAACAGTGCATTTTGGTTTCATTTTCGTTGCTTTAGTTCTAGATAACATCATTATGCATCGTCACAACCTTATAATACTTATGACGCTTACAGGTGGCTTGAAACAGCTACATGTATTAAAAGGGCGATGAATACGGGTTTTATTTATCTAGCAGTCGTGACCTCCGTGAAAGAAATTGTGCCTGGCTAAGACACTGGTGTAATGCTGCTACTATAAGAATGGTCATAATCACCATCGTTACCAAATTTAAATAGAAAGTTCTATAGCGGTTGAACTCGTTTCAGATCCAGCAACAAAACCTACTTTAAGGGAGACAATACATTGCATTGTAAGGGTTTTCATTAAGAGTATGCAAGAAATGATCCCGATTGAACTCTTAAAATCGCCCATAGAAATCAAGGCCAAAAAAAGCATTTGGAAGCAACCACCATAACGAAAACGGGGCCACTCTGTAGGCTGCAAGATGGCGGCAACCGCAAGGATGTAAATGTGAACATCAGCCTCTTCTTGTTTGATGTCCTTATTGAAAAAGTAACTTTGTCCTCTAATTTCAAACTGTACTAGTTCTTAAACAGTGACTTAACCGTTTTAAGAGACCGAAGGTAACCGTCATTTGGTTATTTCTTCGGGTTTTTTCATGTTTTCATTTTAAAAACTAAAGCAGTAAAATTTTCTCCGTAGCAAGTCCAAGCCGCTGGAGAGGAATATTCAAGATAAAAATGCATTGAACTTGTTGGCGCACGTCAGAAAAAATTGTCAAGGAGTCTAAACACACAAAGAAGGGAGTTTTTGTTATTTCAACTGGAGTTATACGACGTACCTGGAAAATCCATAATCACAGCTAGCTCTGGACCACGAACTATTAGGCGGAAGGGATATTGAAATATTCTTTGAGGTGGAATTTGTCACTGGTTAAAGGCGATTTCCATATAATGTTCTGACATTGTGAAACGAAATAATATATTGCTGTTATAATCTAAGTCAGTGCTGCGAGCAGAAATCTGCTGTAATACCTGACGGTGGGAGGAATGATGTAGGCCTCTACTGTACTTTACAAGGTATATAATGTGGATTATTTATTGGTTTCAGTGAACAGGGGCATATATAGCTATGAACTACGTAAAGTAAGCAGACATAAGTAATAATGGGGAAATGACATCTGTCGAAGGTACCTAAGTGCTTACCGAATTGAAACAGGAGTGATGTCTTATTTAGGTAGAGCCTGTCCGACAAATGCGATTATAATTGCGATTTTTGATAAGGTGAAGCCTGAACACAATGCTTCATATCAAGGGAAGAAATGCTCTAGATGACTTGAGGAATCTCTGATGTCGGCGGAGATTACGGTTACTAAACTTAAAATACAGCTTCTATTGTGAAATAGAGCAGCATTTTCTGGCAAAGTCATAAATATATCGAATAAATCCTTTGCAGTACCATAAAAGTTTCCAGCCTGAAAAAGTAAGAGGGATTCGTACAGGTATATACAAATGTTTTCGCTTAAGTTAGTCGTCGTAAATGAGGATCTGCTTTGTAAATTTCTGACGTTTTAAAGGCTTATTAGCTTTATTAATTCTCTCTGGGAAAATTCGACCAAACTGATAGCAAAAGACTCTGAGGTTCAGTTTTACAATCTGCTTTATCTGGTGTACTAAATGATTGTCCCTGAGATCATAGTCTAAGATGCGGGTTTCTCGTGAATGTCACAGAATGCTCTCAAAGACGTTGCCTTTTGTGGCCTCTAAAACGTGTATATTCATGGTGGTTACCATTTGGGGAGATAGGGACGTCCACTTTGCATAGTCCTCCCTAGCTATCTTGTCTTCTGCTTTCACTACTCGAAATATTGATAATGATAGGGCTAGCAGTCGGCCATAAGTTTAAAATGTCCGAAGTAACAAGTTGAACCCATGGTCTTGCTCAGTTGAGGTTGTTGTCTGATACGGGACTTGCTGATTTGACTTAGTTGCACACTCCAAAGAGCGTTGCCACATTCCTCCTCATTGATTCCCTCCACTTTGCTCGATCGTCACAGCTGTGGGGATCGAGGAAGCTACGCCTTCCTTGTGGAAATATTGCAGCCTATTCCGCCGCATACACCTACCTAGGAAAATATCAAAAGCAAAAAATTTTTAAAAAACGAAGGAAGGATGTCTCCCCGTACAACCACAGACTGTATTTGGTTATCATATGACGTCCTTCTATCAAATAGCCTACACGGTCGGAGATAGAGGGCATAATTAACCTTGTTGTGAGAGCTTTGTACCTTATTTATGATGGTCGTCGGCAGGGGCCGAAATTTATGTGGTAAGAAAAGTCAAAAATATGTATTTATTATTGCCCAAATATGTGGTTTTATGTCCTAAAAATTGCAAAGATATGTATTTATGTGCTAAAAATTCGCCCAAATATACGTATATATGTGCTGAAAATCGTCAAAATATTTATTTATCGCGCAAAAATTTGACAAGAATTTGCTAACATAATACATTTTTATTTGCAAATTAATTTATGACCGTAGTTGAGTATACGAAACGTCAAGAGAGAAAACACAGGCCAGAGTCAATTTTGGAACAATTGACAGTCTCCATTGCAGTGCACAACAATGTACTTCCGCAGATTCTCCGGGGTGAATCCTTTCCTGGTTTTTCTCAAGAGGTTTTTGTACCGGGAAAAGGACCGTTCGACTTCTACGGA
>JAAAKM020006047.1:0-10725 GCA_010016025.2 Alatinidae sp. Z8VKAUB7J3 | reverse complement strand
CACAATAAATATTAATTAATTAATTTCCCCGTACCCACTGACTGGAGGAGAATTCGCGAAAGATTGACACTAAAAATATCCGCCTTAGCTTTTGAGCCTTAATGGCTCAATGGTTGAGGCGTTGGTTTAGTAATCATGAGGTCCCGGGTTAGAATCCAGTCAGCGCTGTTAAATTGCAAGCTATTGTGGTAATGCTCCAATCTTTGAGAATTATATATAATTGCAATGTGTATATATATGTATATGATGTGTTATTTGGATATCCTTCTTGTGAACCATTTTAACCAAGGTTACTGTTACTGCTATTGTTCTTATTTTGTATAGATGTTCAGTTGGCCTTATAATGTTTGTTTTTGTTAGGTTTCTTTCAAATGTGTTTGATTTATTTGTGTGTCTTTGACTGGTTATGTATTTATGATTGCTTGTCAGGTTCTTTGGTTGTGCATCTTTATTTGTTGTGGTTGATTGTGCTGTTTTTATAATAGTTTTGCTGATGTTGTTGATATTTTTATTGTTGTTGTCATTGTTTTCTGACCAAATCCAGTTGGATTTTAAGAGCAAGTTTAGCTTACAATGATTTAGTTGTTGATAGACAAGTTCAAGTGTTTTATTTCATAAGGGTGCCTTTGTTACAAGTATTACATGGGTATCCAATGTTATATCGTTTCCCCCAACTTACCTGGCAAATATAAGAGAATATCAATAGGATTATAAAAACCATTTGATTCTACTGTTTAAACGTTATTTGCATTGAAGTTTTAAAATGGTTATTATATTTTTTGTTGCCCCATTTCTTTTTTTATGTTTGGAACATTCATGTGCATTAAATTCTGATGTATTATTAAAAATACCAATACAGGCATTAAGCTTTAAAATTACTATCACTGTATATCATGTTTTTTGCACCATAGAGGATTGTTATTGAGGTATACAGTTCAAAAATCACAAGGCCATGTTAGTATTCAAGAGATGGATTATGTCCTTTGATTCTATGAGCACTTTGAAGCAAACAAATATGTCAACTAAATTTCATGAAGAGAGTTCCCAAGTATTTTGTTGTTCTTATCCAGTTCTCTATAAATACCACATCAACTACAATAGATTTTGTCATTGAATTCATTGTCAACCTTCCTTTGACTTCTGTGTCTTCGTGTTTTGATAAATGATTTACTTCTTCATAAAGTTGGTATGGACACATTAATTGTGCAATGTTTCTTTTGTATTTTTTAATAAGGATGATTGATCTGTTTGTCAAGATCTCTTTGCACATGTTCAATGGCGTATGTCATAGCACAGTGGGTGTGTTGTCACTATTGCAGGTTGCAGCCGATACCACTTTTCTTCTGTTATTATGAGTAATATTTTCCTTATCTTCCAGCAAAGATTAACCAATTGTGAATGTCATATTTCAAGGTTTTATTTTCGGAGCTTTTTATTAAGGATAGTTAAGAAGGCCATTGGGAGTTAATATGTCCATGGCTTGCACAGATATGTTAGTATTTAAATTTTAGCTTTTGACAAACTCTTTAAAATCTGCACTAATAATAAGATGGATCTTTTTTTCTATTGTGCAATTAAAATTTCGAGCACTGTGTCACTGATATGTAGACATCCAGTGCAGTTTATGATTGCTGCACAGTGATGTGAGGGTGCAAAATCCATTTCATAAAGTAGACAAATGTTGTGAAAAAGAAGTTGACAAGCAAACGGGTTGCTGTAGAAGAATAACCATAAGATTGTAACTTGGAAGCATAAAGAAGTTATAGTTATATTTATGTTTTACTTGTTTCATTAGACTGTCTTTCCATTATTATGTAAACATAACAGACTGACTGACAAGCTGGGCATGATGGTGACAAGTTGTTGATCATGTTAAGAAGTCACTGCAAATTTGAGTGAGCCTTTATACGCCTGCAGGATATGAGTTTGGATCCTACTGAAGTTCCTGATTGGGCTTTGTGACCCTGCCTTACTCATATAGATTGCGAACCTTGTCATCTATAAAATTTTGTTAGGTGGGCAATAGGCCACCCACCCCACCCATGGCTCCGAGCTGCTGTGTCACTCTCAGCAGTGTTACAACTGGTCTCCATTGCTCAGTGTATGTATACTTGACATATAAAGCAGTTTCATTATTCTTTTTTGCAAGTAAAGACCTGTGTTGTATACCGTTGCTGGTTGTTGCATGCCTCCAATCATATCTAGAAGTGTTCATGGTCCTGATTTGATAACTTAATGAAACAATGTATGTTCTTGATTTTATTAGTTTTTGTATGTTGAGGCTATATGCATGCCATAAACTGCTTTGATATGCTTACTGGTACCTACGAATGTGTCAAACTAGGATTTATTTTTACCTTTAAAGGAGTGTGTTTCAAAAAGTTTCAATTCAGGTATCTCACAACCCTTTCCCCCTCTGAATATTTATGAATCTTATTTAGCGAATGATTCGTGTGTATATTTTCACTGATTATTTTCATGCACGTTTGCCTAAAGTTGCAAGTGACCTCCTTGTATGCATTTTCGGATGTTTTCACCCTAGTAATTTTCTCGGCTGAATAGGGAATGTCATAAAGATATCATTTTGTATACATCATCCAAACCATTTGAGGTCCCTTGCACTGAATCTCTACACAGTTGATAACAAGAATTGGTATACAGTAATTTCAGCTTGCTGCGTCTGCATAGCATTTATGAATAACAGATTTTGGAGAGTTTGATACTGTGATGTTCCCATAACAAAGTTAATATAAGTGGGTGGGTAATTTCCCAAGTTCATCCCCATACCTTATAGCTCCAAAGAAACTCTGTTAATTTTGCCCTGTTCATAAAAATATGAACTGCATTTATTTCACAAGGTTTTTGATAGGAATGATTTAAAGTTTGAAATGGCTATCTCAACGATGGCTCAAGATATGGTTCCCAATTTTGCCAGGTTATATATGTTAACAAGGAGTAAGTAATGAGTCCAAAATATTATCAAATTTCTGATATTCATTAATTTGTGACATCGCACTTTAATACTCTATTTGTATTAACTGTTTTCTGAAGGTATTTGATAATATGCTTGAGTATTGGTTACATCCCAGGTTAAATCAAACACAGTGTAAAGTAATAATTTTGTTCTTCAAGGTCACACATGACAAGAAAACATGAATATCATTCTATAGAAAATAAAGCACAGCTTGTGTCAACACCTATGGAGTGTAAATAATCAGGGGAGGCAGGGTGGGGTATGGGTGGGACTTGCTGATCACCAAAGAGTCTAAATGAGTGGCTTCTCCTATTTAAAGAGTGAACATTTTATATACATTAGTAACATTGCCCTACCGACTTGCTAGATCAAAGCTACCAACTAGCATATGACCTAATGATCATTCTGAACAATAAGGCCAGCTCTTCACTTCCATTTCTAAGAAACCAAATGGCTGTTTTAGTAAGAAAAATTGATAAAACTTCAACTTCATGCGAAGTAGAAAACGTTAGTATATAAGTATGTACGTAAATTCTTGGAAGGAAATGATTTCCAGAGTAACAACTCTTACTGTAAAAGGCACTGATGTGAATTACAGAACAAAGAAAAATCTAGCATGCTTTGATTCCCGCTCAAACTTAAATCTTTTCTTGTAGGAGTTTCTCAAAATGAAAATTGTTCTTTCTGTGAATATAGCAACTAGGTTTGTGGCAACCTCTTATCACACTTTCTTTCATGGAAGCTAATAAGTAAATTCACATCATCCACTCTTACTCTGTACACTGGGTTAAAACATGTAAAGTGTTCCATAACCTTGATTACTGAACTCAAACAACGGTTTCTTAAATCATCCTTCGGAAGCAGAGATAATAAGGAGGTCAATGAATGTCGACCAGCAGAGGACTGCTGACTAGTCAACTACTAAAAAGTTGTTGATGACTTATTTAGTTGTTGACCAGTCAACTAGTCAAGAACAGCCCTATTTAATACAATAGATACATTTTATGCATCAAAGTTGCTTTTGTAACACTCATATCTTAATACAACTACATTTTATCAAATGCCACATAAAATTTGTTGACATTAACACGCCTTTAAGTATGTAAAGAATTATTGTGTTAGGTACAGTGTAATAGTAGGTACAGAAAAGATTTTTATCATTGTTTTTGTAGACTACAAGGCCAAAAGCACAAAAGACGCTACTGACAATTTACATGTCAATATCTGCATTTCTTCTAAACAATGATTATATCATTATCACATTTGGTTTTGCCTCTGTTAAACATGCTAGCTTGTATTGGACAGGTTTTGTTAAGTGGCTTCAAACTGATTTAATTTCCACAGGTCTTTACAGTCTTTTTCTCTTATGTCTGATCACTTTTTCCTGTGTTTTCTTTGGGCTGTCACTACCAACTTGTCCTGCTACCTCAGCATTTGCATTAACTCATGCATCTTGCCGTCTTGCATGATCTATCTCATGTTAGTATGTGGAAGGTATTAGGTCTAGTACTAAATCTCTGCAGATGAAGTACTTAGATAGTTTTTTATATAAAAGTAATTTGTAATTCCAATTTTGTAGTCTTGAAAGGTTTAGGTTGTGAGTGCTGTAAAGGGTGTAGCAACTTAGGGGTGGTGCTGCAGCATCACACAGCTTAGAACCTTATTGATATATATTGCTAGTTTGTTGATCATTGATTGTAAAGCCTAGTGCCCTTCCTTACTGCAAGGGAGGTATAAACCAATTGCATAATACTTAAGCGTCACCTTCTTAAGATAATTCATCGATATACAACTTTCAGCTGCTGATAATTACTGACCAGTGACAGCCTGACCTCCTCAGAACGAATGGCAAACTCAATTAATACAGTTTCTGCTATTGGAGACCATATCTGAACACACCAGAGGATGATGCCCCCACTAACAATTGGAATTACATGAAACACTCTATTGAACTTCTAGGCAATACTATTTTGTGCTTAGTTGTTGAGGAATTGAATAAGAGGGGGTTATGTGTAACCTTTTTGTAAACTAGGAGGTCATAATAGATGACTCTTGGAAATTATATATATAGTGTTATTGTAGAAGTAAGATTGATAATAAACTGAGGGAGAAAGGTCTATTCTCTCACACTCAGGCATTGACCCAAGCTTTTTACATGGAGCTATTAATATATAGTCTGAAATCATGATTTTAAAGTCACTTATTAATTATAATCAATTGCATAAAGATTTCCACAATGTTCTTGAATTAGAGGATTATAATAATGTTCTGTTCAATTTCTGTGGAACCTTTTAAATATTTAATTTAGCTCACCCCCCACCCCCCATCCCATTTTAAACTGCACAAAAAGAATAATAAAGTTCATGTTTAACAGTAGTCCTTTTCTTATATCCTCAAGATGACAGAATTTTACTATTGCTGTTTCTCTTTTCTGGCCTTACACTTGCAAGATCAGTTATGGCAGTGATAAATATCCTGACTCTTAACAGGTGGTTTATCACTTTTCTGTTGATTCTTGACCACCGTGAAAGACGTTTAATAGACTTACCTAGCAAGTTTGATGAAGTAAAAAATTCAAGAACTTTTGACGAAGTGAAGATAGTACCAATTGTATAGATTGGGCTTTAAAATAGCCCTAAAGTAAAAACAGACATAAAAACATTAAAACTAAAATTGGGCTCTCTGCGTGCTTTCCGCATTCTTATTCCTTCTTCTTGGCAAAAAATTCAGTTGGAAGCAGTTGCTTATAAAAGAAATTAAAAGCAACAAAACATTCTTTACAACATTCCATCTCAAATTTCGTATTAAAAATGTCTCACCTTAATTATTGGACTTGATGGTCAAGCTTAATTGAATACAAGTACAACTACCTCAACTTAACTGATGGGCCCTACGCTATAACGGCCCCCATGTTGACACTTTGATATCAGCTTGGTTAATTTCTTGAAAAGAGATGATTTGTTGGCTTTGACTATGGAAAGCTCCCCCATTGTGCAGAGCTGACATGTAAGTAAGAAATGGTAATAAAAAATAAGTTAACCAAGTTGCCTCAACCAGTATATAGGTGAGTAAATTCGATCCAATCATAAATGTATAAGGTAACATGTTAGTAAATGGTATATATTATAAATGTGGACAAAGTAAGCTCATGTAGATTACGTACCAAAATATAGCTATATACTTATATATCTTTTTTATCTTTAAGCCACTTGTAGATTACCTGAATTTCAAACCAAAGGATAAAATTAAATTCCCAGAAAGCTGTTGGAAGTTTACATTCTTTGCAACTGCATTTTTAATCCAGATGTATCTTGTGTTGTGGAAGTATCCAGAATACCTTAGTGATCCAAAGTCTCCTTGGGTTGGTAAGTCACTATGTTGATATTTATTTCTTTAATTTTGTTTATGCTGACAGAGTTCTGTGGTATGACAACAACAGATAACATACAAATGCTTTAATTCATTGCTTAAATTCTTTAAGGCGTATATGGATTCCTTCCTGCCCAGATGAGTATATGGTACTAAAAGTTGCTTTAACTACTACCAGAGGTGAATAAATGAAAGCCTTTTCTGGGGTTTTCACCTAATTAAAAAAACTTCGTTTTTATAGTATTAACGTGAGGAACATGGCACCAATTAGCCAGTACATGGATAGCAATGTTGGCCACATGATTTGGCAGTAAATTGACAAAAGTTTGCAGAATGGTCTTTCCATTATTTGCCAAACATCAAATATGAAGAAGAAAGGCACCCAAGGTTTCAAAACCAACAAAAACCTTTAAAGTGGCACCATTTGATAGATGAGCTGATCAACTCAAGAGTATGCTAACATGTCTACAGATGACTGTTACAGTATCATTGGGAGAACTAGATCTGTTTTCATATTAAAAGAGTGTGTTACAGCAACCAACACATTTAATGTATTGACTGATAATAATTACATTAAAAAAGAAGTTGGGCAATATTTTAATGTAGGGCCCAAAGTAGAGCATAAATTATACTGGCATAGTCAGAATAGAAATACAGTAAGTAAGATCAGCCCACATTTCCCCCAAAAGATCAACAAGATAGGTAGGATAAATAGGTATTCACAGTTAAAGAAGTATATATTTAAACCACGTTTTGAAAAGAACTGTGGTTCAATTATTTCAACCCCTCATTCGCCTATGTTTGCTTGGAATCGATAGATTTTATCAATATGATTTTTGTTGACATTGGTCTTGCCAATAAGGGATTCTGGTGTTGAGTTGGCAAAGGGAAAGTTTGGTATTTGATATGTGCAGGTAGTGAAAAATGAATATGAAAAATAATAAACATAAAAAATATATGAGATGTATCTTGTCTTGGCATGGTGGTTAGGAAAAGCAGCATCGAGTTTGAGGAGGAATATTGATGAACAATGTGGTGGAGTTCAGAGGAGTAATTGTTAGGGTAATTTCAGTCATACTGCAAGGCTATGCCGTTTGTGTATGATGCATATGTACTTATGGAAGAATCTCTTTTTAGCATACAACCATATTTCTTAATTTGTACGATGCTGTGCATACCAAAAGAACTCATCATCATCGTATTCAATTTTACATCCTTTTTACATGCTAGCATGTTTTAGATAGTTTAATGAAATTGACTTCCAAGCTAGTCTATCCATCACCCGAAAAATTGGTAGCCCCCTTTCATTGTTGTTAACTTCAGAATTGTATAGCCCAGACAAAATCTGTTGACAGGGGCTGCCTATTTCTCCATGAAGCAATAACTACCCCATTACATGCTACAAAAAGGATTGTGCAGGGCAGTTCTTTTTTTGCTTTGGATAAACAATGTCAATTGTCCACTTAAATTCTTATGCATTAACCGATGTTTATCATCTGTCCATATTTGCAAATTTGAAAATATGTCACTGTTGTCAAAGGACATTGGACATGGGAACAGAGAAAAACAACGAAATTCTTTAATAGATGGACCTAAAACCACAAAATATATGCAGGAATGTGATTTGTTTAGTATCCAATATTAAAACTTATTCAGCCAGCACTTGTCAGGCTTGCTATCATGAAGGCGCAAAGCAACACAAAGGAGATGTAAATGGAAAGGTTAAATTTATTAAACCACTGATAACTAAAGGTGAGTTTGGCTTAGAAGGAAACAATGATAAAAATAAGAGAGAGCTTAAAGACTGTCTAAAGTTAGTGTTAGTTATGAACTAAAACAGACTTCAGCTGTTAAGTTAAATTTAATGCTATCAGGAAGGGCTTTCATGCAAAGCAAAAAAAACATGCTTTAGAAGGCCGTTGACATTGCTTATTGTATTGAATCAGTACAAAAGGATGATAAACTTTCCCCAGTTAATTACTCCACAACAAGTTTTTATCCGCATATTACTGTAATCACAGTGAAAGGGCATCCAAATATCAATGCAGCAAGGGTCATATTTTATGCAAAACCTGAGAAACAGCCTTATTCCAGCATTTGGTATTGCTTCTGAAACCCAGCACATTTCAAAAATCCAAGGATTGCCCTCACTAGATTTTCCATACAACCTATGCAAGCAGGGGGGGAGGGGGGGGTTGGTAGTAAGTGGGAAGACCCACTGTGTAGTAAATGGGAAACCCCAATCCAGAAAACAACCACATACCCACCAACCATTTACTACCCTGTAGTAACTGGAATTTCTATCCCAGAAGTAGGGACCCACCCCCAAATTTCACAATTGGCCTGTTCCTGAACCAAGATGACAAGGTGCTTTGTATTGTTCACAACATTCTTGTTTGTGCTGCATTTTAGTTTCAAATGAACATGAATATCATTATCAAATAAAAACAGTCAACAATTCTACAATGATTAGTCCTACAAGATCAACTAGACTTGTGTTTTTCAAAACTCCGTGAAAGGATGTACATTAACACAGTCAAATGACTTAATATCCAAATATTTGGACATACAACCAGCAACATATTTCAAGGTCCCAAATAGACAGGGATGGGGTGTTATTAAACCGGGGGAGTGGGACGATTTTCACCAAGCTCCCACTCCGTGACCAACTTGTTATGGAGAATAAAATATTGCAACAACATCAGGATCGTTGGTTGCAATGCCATCAAACTCGGAGCGAGAGTGCTCAGAAAATTCTTAATTCCAGTCCAGGCAGGCACATAACACTGCAGGAAACATTGGTAAAATTTTACAACTGGAACCATGCCACACGCAACAAATATGAACCATACTTGCGAGCTGTTTCTGCAGCACTCAGTATTTAACTATGTTAGTTTTATTCCTTAACAAGATGGGAATGCCATCCATGACCTGCAGCTCTTTCAAGTTACAAAATTGTTATCAAAAAGATTGCAGTCTTCAGTACTGATTAAATAGGATAAAATGTATTTCTACCTCTTTATGTGATATAATTCTATATACACCTCACTTGGACACATATACAAAAATGGGTACATGAAATTCAATGGATACATGAAATTCATCAATTAATATTTGTGTTTCGGCTTTGAGCCAGTACAAATTTTTTTCATGAGGAACCCAGTTACAAAGGCTTTAGCCCTCAAATAAGCTAAAAAGTTAAGCAACTTGCTTAGCAACACTCAGCCCTGACAGTTACTTTTCACAGAACTAAATTACAAGTTTTCTTAAAAATAAAGACAGAAGAATTATTTTCTGATTTGAAACAAATATATACATAGCGAGCTATTGACATACTAACTGTAAGTAGACAGAGCAAAAACTAGATATTGTGTATATTTATGTCCGAGGCTGTAAGTTGTGTTCATTGATCGTTGAAAATGTCAAAGATCGAGTGATCTTGGTTGATTTCGTTATCATCCACAATTTCTGTGTCATCGATTTCATTTTCACCCTCAAAAAAATTATCAAATATATCTTCTTCAGCTTCTTCGTCCTTTTCTGGAACTACCGAAAGTTCTGCTGGATTGTTTTGTGGCGCAAGTGGAATGAGAGTGTCACCTTGTATTCAGGGAGACCTTCCGGGTTGATGTTCTTGTCATCACTGCCATTCTCAAGCAACCTGTTTCTCAAATAACCTCCATCTGAACTCGTCTTATGATTTCTGACTTAGGAAACTCGCAAATCAAATTCAAATTTATCAAATTCAAATTTATTTTCTGAAACCACTGCATTGCTTGACATAGGAAACATGCTCTTGGAATGTTTAGCATTAGGGTACCTTATTACTTTACTGTGTGAAATTTTTCGGTGATTTCATGGTTCAGTATCATGGAGGAAAAGTAGCATTAGCAGCCTGTTAAGCAACTTTAGCCCTAAAAGTGTATCATACCCTTAGCAACCTTAGCCCTGACCCTGAAAATCAAGTTGTTTACAAAGAAGTGTAACAGAGGTATATATTTACTTATTATTATCCGTGCCACTTGAGGTCTCTGGATGATAGACACAGCTAGAGATCACATATTTGCATATTTGGTGGGTGGGTACTGTGCCACCCTGTTAACCCCAATCTCAACTTTTTTCACCAAAAGGTAAGAGGCACAAGGAACTATTAAAATCCGTGTCACTTGATGTATCTAGATGATAAACACAGCCAAGGATTACATCAGCAAAACCTCACCTTTGATCAGCCAGCGGGTTGAGTTTACTTCAAATGGACTGTCACCACTTAATTAATTTTCAATCCACATCTTATTCTGATCAAGAACCTCCCACTGACTTGGCAACAGTATTTACATTCAAACTCTTTTTCAGAGAAACCCGCTCACTTACTGCACCAATTT
>JAAAKM020006040.1:0-10728 GCA_010016025.2 Alatinidae sp. Z8VKAUB7J3 | reverse complement strand
TACAGTTTTTTTAGGAAGTTGCAACAACCATAAACCTTTGACAGCGAATTATATATTTTTACGTGTACACGTTTTGCAATTTATGCTTAAATTGTGTAGTATAGATAGTAAGCTCCAGTTAAGCTTTAGCAAAGAGACAGGCTTAATACCTAGCTGCCCCAACCACCGGCCTCCTTGTACATCCCTTTCAGTAAATGTCTTGTCATTGCACTTTCATATCACTCCACAATATGTAATATTCTTCTGGTCAAAGGGCTTACTTGGTCCCTTACCCACTTTTTATATGTTGAGATAAGATGAAGCACAATTTGGAAATCATGTAAACTGAGAGAGTGCAGGTTTGAACCCTCCATACATCATAGCCTGACTTGGTCGCCTCCCCTTATATTGTTATTTAAGGCCAAGTCTTGAAGTGATCTCCTTGTGGTAGCCTTAATGATGGGATTTCCTTTGCCCAACAGAATATATGTACTATGTGATACCAAATGTAAAATAGAAATAAATGTGATACAAAATGTCATGATATGCCTTGTGTAGAGTGAAGTAAGTAGAAATGATTCCAAACATAGTCATCAATATGTCATTATCATTATAGGTACCAACGTCATTTTCAGATGTCATCATCATCATCATCATCATCATCATTGATCACCATTATCATCATCATCATCATCAACATTGTCATCATAATTGTTGCCACAGTTATCTTTGCCATTATTGTATCAGTGGTACTATACCCATCTTCATTGTTATTGCTGGTCAATGAAAACAGCTAGTACAAATGTAGAAAGTTAACTTAGCTTAGCTTGGGTTAGTGATAAAATTTGAGGGGTGATATTAGAGGGTTGTAAGAGAAGCATAACTTTAATTCACTCTTTTTAGGTGATTGCCTCTGTGAGAGAAAATGGCCAGCAACTGCTCTTGGTCTTGCAATCCTGGCACTAGGAATAATTGGCTTCACTGTCGCATGTGTTCTGGTGGATATGAAGACATTCAAGTACAAATTTCATGTGAGTTTATAATTGGTTAATTTCATTTGAGTTTATAATTGGTTAATTTCATGTGAGTTTATACTTGGTTAATTTTATGTGGAGATTTTAACATTACATGCCCTGTTGACTCAAGAATAGCAATCACAATTTGTTCACCTAGCTGCTATAGTAGAGGTAGTTTCCTTATCAACAAGAAGGTGATGTGGCTAGAGTTTCTGTGTATATGTGGAAATTTATAAATTTGGTAAATTATCTCTTTGCTGAGCACTAGAAGTGAAGGTTTTGTGTGCCTAGAATGCACTTGACACTCATTATAATCAAACAACAATGTAGCTGTACTTGCCAACGTTTAGTTAATCTCAACATGTATATATAAGTATATATGTATATACTCTCCAAAACCATCTACCAACTATGCATATGAATATTATATAAAGCTAAAAAAAGACACATTATCTTAACGTTTCGTTATTATCTTCATCAGATTGAGCCTTCCTTACAGTGTTTCTCATGGCAGAATCCATATATACAGTTTTCCCAATAATAAACACCAAAGTGTGTACTACAAAACCCAGGTCTTGAGTGCTGTGTTTAATAGAGGACAGTGTTTATTACAAAATGAAAAATGAAAATGAATAAAAAAATCATGCTGAAATTCTTCGTGACAAACATGTAAAACTCGTATATATGAACTATTTATCATTTCTTGTTTGGTCTGTTTTCTAATAAATGCCACTCTTCAAGATGCAGCATTTATTAGAGGGAGGGGTTTATCAAAGGGTTGTGTTTATTACAAATGCTTGGCAAGAAGTGCTGCATTCATCATAATACCTGTATTTAATGGAGGAAATATGGTAACCCCTTTCTTCCCCATCATTTTTTCCTATGGCTGTATTGCTGTAGAGGACCAGTGGTCTGACAAGTCTCCCCTACATTTTCATTGCAACTTCTTAGATATATAAATTATTTTTGTAGTAACTGTGACAGTGCTTCCTGGGTATACAAATTTGTCAACTTGATTCAGTGAAATTTCTCCAGCCTTCTTGATAGTAATCATCCTCTGTGCTCTACTCCTTTGACTCTTCATAGAAACTATATATGTGCTTTACATTTACAAGTAATGCATAATCTTCATTTTATACCATTGTAAGACAGTTCCAGATTGAAGTGACTTATTAAAATACTTTGCTGTACTGTTCTTTCTTTTGTAGTATGGAGTTGTTCTTGATGCTGGCTCATCACATACAGACATAGTACTTTATAGGTGGCCAAGTAACTATAAGAAAAATGGGACAGCAAAAGTGGAGCAAGTTGATTTTGAGACATGTTCTGGTAAGCTAATAAATTAGTTTATATATATGTAATATTTCACTACCTGACATCTCTATCTGTTCACTACTATATTCATATAATCATCATAATACCTGCTTGAGCAATTCTTTATTTGTTTCTTATATAAAATCTCCACAAGTAAGCAACTCAGAAAGCTTGTTTTAAACCTTTAGGAACTATAATTGCTACACATTTGTTGGTAAAAGCTTTGTTTAACACCTCTATATGATGGCCATCATGAAGACAAAGTCTATTTTAACTTAAATGTTGAAGCCTAATAAATCTCCACAGAATTCATAGTACAGTACATCTGGGGTCCAGCATCACCATTTCATGATTCTTGTTTTAACTTCCAGTTTCCATGCCACTATGAGTTGCATAGGCTATACTAATGACCAACCTCTCATTTGATTCTAGACTATTATTGGTTGAAACCCAAATTTCTGTGCAACAAAACAGTCTTTATGGCCTCTTTTCATATCTTTTTCAGTCTATATCTGGGCTAGCTCCTACATTTGCTTACCCAATCCTTTTGCTACATTCTCTACAAATGACCCGATCAACTCAATCTCAAGGTCTGAATAACATCTCTGATACCATAAATACCAAGCCTACTTCTTAGCTCATCTAAAATGTCTGTGCCTCTCTTGCTTTTATTATACATCCACCATACCTTTTATGTGTTATTACTTTCAAAGTAATCAAGGTCATAGTGTCTCTTGGCCCATGTCTCACTTCCATACAACATAGCAGTTCTGTCACAGGCTTCATATAACCGACATTTACCCTGAATCAACAAGACTCTGCTTATTGGTAGAGGAAGTAAATCTCCCAATTATCTATAAGCAGAACCAGCCTGGTGGAAAACACTGACCTCTGTGGCTTTACTGCCCTCTGTGTGTGTTTTCTCAGTCAATGTTTTCCACTTTGCTACAGCTGAAATGGAAAAGACTGACTGGATTGACCCTTTGTAGACTATAAGCAAGTTCTATCCTGAGGTTGATCCAGACAAGAGAAAATGTTACTGTAGCGACCATGAATTGGCCAAGACATTGCAAACCATGGAAAACAGTAGTATCCTTGATACCAGAAGATTGTAGTAGCCTTGAAAGCTTCAAACAACTCAAATATTGTAGAAACATGATTATTATGTATCTGCACTGGTAATAAGTTAATTGAAAGAGATAACACAAATTATTGTGAACGAACTAACAAACCAATTGTGGACATACATTTTTCCATAGGCAACAAAACTCTACTGAGATTGATGTAACTTGTGAGTCCTCTTATGTCATTTGTCCTATGCTGGCTTTAATAAAAAAATTAAAGTTTCTTCTATATATCACATGCCAAGAAGTAGACTCATCAACCCGGTAAAGTCAGTCTTTTTTCGTTAGTGCTTTCCACTTTGCCCCATGGGGTAGACCCTCTTTGCAAATATTCAGAAATGTTGGGAAGGGTAATACATCATGTACAAGTGATTTTTCCATATCTGAGAAGTCCTCTACTATAGGTCTGTACTTTCCACCTTGCCTATTAGTGAAAATGAAAAGCACCTCTTTTGTTTACTAGCACGCATATGGAATTGGTCTTGGCTGGGTTGACACACAATGACCCTTAAGTAAAAAGTGAGCAAGATTGGGCCTTGGATGGGGATCAGTTAACTCCCATGGAGGGGCGGGCAGGAGCAGACCTCGTCTGCAAATATTCGGAAATGTTGGGAAGCATAATATGTCATGTGAAAAGTGATTTGTGCATATGGAAAACACTGATGTCACCGATCCCTTGTATACACTGGTGAGGTAATCATAATTTTGTCAAGTGTGCCACTCTCTACTATGGAAGCAAATAGACACAGTGCTCAAATTATTAGCAATCTGTAGCAGAGCTGAAGATGCAATTCGTTACAAGGCTACTTAACAAACATGTTCTAGAGATCGAGAGCAATATGCCACTATTTAACAATATTCAGTGTGGCCCTATAATCTTTTGGAGCCATGCATGTTCAGTGGCTGCCATCTTTATTAAAGGATTTTTAAAGACATTGGCAGCTTGTTTGCATCTATTCAGGTCTGTTTCACCAAAACCATTAAGCGAAATTGAAAGTTGTGAGGTCTCATTCTCCACGCTAACTAGTTCATTAGATTCTCTTAGGATGATAATGACATACCAACCTAAAGTGAGCCTACTTCTTCTTGAATGTTTGAATGAAACCAATTGAACCGTGGCTATGGATGAACTTTTACAAGAACATGCTCAGAAAAGTCATTATTTCAAGGTTTCGTCAAAATGTGTAATATTCTGTTTGAACCTTGGAAACTTTTTGATGTGTACTCAGTTATAACCTTGGTCAAAAATATCTGTAATCTTTCCAGACCAAAATTCATACAATTTACATGCTGTGGCTATCTTGATAAGGAATACAGAGCTATTTTGTAAATATATACATTCTAAATACAATTTCTAAAGCTTCTTAAAATATGTACGAGAATGCAGACCCATATCTCTGCAAATTATTAGTTTATTTGAACCGTATATATCTGAAACTACAGTCACAGATACGATAATAAAAGTTTTGAGAATAGCAGTTCTTGCAAATATGCAGTGTACATGGTTTTTGGGTTGTTAACTAACCGATTGTGAATGTAATTAGAGTGAAATAAAAGAAGGATAATCACCTTTAAAATATATATCCTAGAGCTTAAAAATTATGAATACCCTCTAAAATATTGGAGGCAGAAACTCAAATTGGGTCTACTTATAAATTTGCTGATTGGTGAGCAACGTCATCTGGAGATTGTCTTTCTTTGGTTTATGTGTTACATATGAACTTAATACTTGATGGCATTAAAGATATCACTTCCTGTTTTATATTTCCTCGTTTCCCCCATGTATGAAGGTATGTAAGTTAGAAAAAATGTAACCATATTGTTTTCCTTAATCTGTGCCTTTTTAGTGACATTTCTCAAATACCATACTTTTGAATCCCTTTGATAGCCACTTGTATGAATAGACCCGTAGATTTCTAATGCCCAGATCAATCCAAGGGTCCGCCTTTAAGTGTCCTTGATTCTAACTAAGTGGTAATGATTGTTTCATTTTACAATTTTCTCAGGCCATAACACACAAGGAATCATAATAGAATTTTTGCCCCGGTGAGAAAAACACAATGCCCCCCCCCCCCAATTGACGGAGCTGTTGACAGGCCTGCTTTAGTTAAGTTTCCTTTAAAGATCAGTTCTAACAAAAATGCCATTACTTAGTCTCTAAATCCTCACAAATGTAAGTACTCAAGTTTTCTAATGCAATATAAAAATGTTACACAACAAGTGTCCAAAAATGCCGATTTTTCAATGTTCAGGCTAATCTCTCTACTATTAACTCTAAATCCAACTGAGGCATGCTATATATCATTGGAAATAATTTGGGGGGGGGGGATGGGAAACATGCCCTTTAAAACAGATTATATAACACTACAACATTTGATGTGCTTGTGAAACCTTTTGGATGATGGTCGTTTTGGCATCTCCTCTTTACTGGTACTATTGGCTTCACTGCTTTTAATCATGATGCAAGATTTTGCGTATTGACTTTCGACCCCCTCTTTAACAACTGACTTAACGATATACTTGGCAAAGAGAACTAAGTCACCCATATACAATACCTCCCATTGATACCAATCCTTGTACTCCAGTGGGAACGCCTCAATATCCAAAATATACAACAAATTACTAAAGCTTGAAGTACACCAAGAGTTACATGAAAATTCATCACTTAGTGAGTCATAACCCCTGACACAGTATCTACCATCATTGTACATAGACTGCACTATCTTAACTATGCACTAAAAGATACCAATTTCAGGCAAGTGAAAGATAAACAGAGATTCTTCCTTTTTTGTAAGTACCTTTTCTGATGCTGTTTTAAGCAAATTGTATTACGTCTGTAGTGCCAAGCCCTGAAATGAAACTTGTATAGTCTAAATTCTAGCTGGGGCATTGGTTGAAAGTCATGGAAAAGGTTTTTTCATTAAGGCCAAAAGACACAATTGTTTTGTAGTTCTGAAGTTATATCTCATGGAAGGCATTTTCAAGGAACTTTCAACTTACATACCCATGGACATACGGGCAAGAGTCACCCCACAGTCATCCCATAGGTCCGACATTTTTTATGTCCGATGCATTATGATATACTACAGTGAAAAATATATATATATGACGATCAGAATGTCAAGGGGGGTGGGGGCAGAATACACTAGTTAGTTCTCTCAGGGGGCAGTGCCCACCCTTGCCCCCTCACCTTCGTGACTGAATGAAACTAAACTGTATCAAAGTAATGCCTTAGAGACTTGACTTAACTTGATTTAAATGCATAATCTTCATCAGATCTTTGCACATTTTGTGTTCACTGTTTGCTTCCATTGACAACAATTCATTGTGCTTCATTTCATTGTTAACATTGGGGTCTTTCTTATTTAGTCTGACCAGTGCTTTGGAGGTCTCCCTTTTGGTCACTTACCACCAAACTGTTCCTTGTATGCTCGGAAAACAAAACTCTTCTCCCTTTCTAATGATATGCCCTAACCAGTTGAGTCGATTTTCCTGAATATACCAAGAGTATGCTTTTTTTAAGCCAATTTTAGTTTTGATGCCTCATATTTTACATTTGTCCGGGCGTGTTTTGCCCAGCATGGCTCTGAGACAGTCATTTTTCAAATATCAAAATCTTTTTGTGTCTTTACGTTTGAGAGTCCATGTTTCTAAAGAATATGCTGGGATGGGTACAATCAATGAACTCTAGAGTCTGACCTTAATAGGATTTGAAATATTTCTCCTATCCCATACATTTTTTTTCAGCTGGCCAAAGGCTGATGGTGCTAAAACTGTTTTCCTTTTGACATCATCCAATGTGTTTGGTACACTAGATCCCAGGAAAACGAAATTTTCTACCTTTTCAACCACCTGATCATTTATCAATGTTATCTATGGCTTCTGATGTCATGACTTTACGCTCTGCAGCATTGATTCTTAATTCCCATTTTGTTAATTCCAACATACCGTTTCAAGTTCTGAGTGGACAACTTTAATTTTTCAAAGATCACTGAAATCAAGGTGGTGTCATCGGCGTAATGAATATCTGTTGTCATATTTTTCTGGAGATGAAATTCTTTTAAGCCTGTAAGTTCATCCAAGACGAACTCAAGGAAAATGTTGAACAAAAACAGCGAGGGAATGCATCCTTTTCTTACACCTACTGTCACTTCAAACAATTCGGTTAGATATCCTTTAATTAAAACAGCACACTGTGAGTTTTTGTACATGTATTTAATTATGTGAATAGTTTTTGAACTTATGCCAACTATTCTAAGCATTTTCCAGAGTGCATTTCACCATACAGAAAGAAGTTATATATGTATCTTATCAGTCTTTCAATAATTTCTATTACTTGACCAACCTACTTCAATCATCTCCTTTGCCCTTAAAACAATTGTATACTTGTAACACTTAACAGCCAGTCTATTTGGATACTACCATTCTTTATAATCTAAGTAGCTATACTTGTAACAAGCTGAGCACCAATATTACCATTTCTTAGACATGACTTGGTATCCTTTCTGTTTTACTGATCTTCATTTTCCCTATGTTAAACTCATTTACCCATTATGTGATAACCTGAATAACTCCCCCCATTACAGCAGCTACCTTTTTTAGACTTTGCTCACCCCTGTTTAACTCCATGTTATGTAGCTTCTTATAGTAAATCTTAGAAGTTAACCATTTTGGCTGTTACCCTAGTCAAGAAATCGTCATCATTACACATACGGTTCCCTCCCATAACATTCTTATTCGTCTCCTTCATCTGCTTTGCAGTTTTGAATACTCTATTGCTCTGGTCTTCCCTTCTCAACCAGTCTGCTACACATAATGCTGTTCAAGCATGCCAAATAGCTTCCAAATAGATATTATTAGTACAGACCAGACTTCTGTTATCTTTTAAGTCTCGCCTTTTCCATTATACACTCTTTGACCTCGTCATTCTTCTATCTGATCTGCCCATATCTATCAGGCCCTTTCGTTCACCCACAGGTATCATCAGTGGCTTCGAGAAGACTATACCTTTAAATAGTCTAGGTACTTTTATCGTTATCATTGTCACATATGCTGTTACAGGGTAACGTCTGCACTTTTGCAATTAACTGTCTTGTTGCATGCTCTTACTTGAGCTTGGCTTCCTTGACACTCTTTTCTAAAATATCACAACCAATAACATACACTGGGAAACAAACTCTTTTCTCTGAGGTTGTAGTACATTCAGATATAGTTACTGTTGTTTTTTAATAATAAATAAAACTATGTAGTTAGTAAGTAACTTTAACCTTACATTTAGTTTTTCTCTTTTAAGTAAGCTATTGCCATTTATAAAATTTAAAATTATTTTCTTCATCCAAGATGTAGGCATTTCCAGTTTTAAAAGCAACCCCTCTGGTGTAACAGACTTAATGAGAAAATGTGTGGAAAATGTTGCTATTCACAAGATACCATCAAAGGAAATCCCAAGGTCTCATTTATACCTTGGAGCTACTGCAGGCATGAGGCTGCTATGGTAAAGCTAGGCTCTTTGTAGTTTTAGTTTTAGACTGCAACGTGACGTTTTTGCATACTCTAATTTTTAATGTATTGGACAGGGTTCATTTCTTTGTCAAGAACCACTGTTAAGGATTGGTAATTGGTATGGGCATGTATTTAAGTTTATAAAATAAGAAAATATACATACCATTGATGTTACGTTTTCTTTAAAAATAGCCAGTGAAGGGAGGACTGATTGATTTGATCTAATGGAGACTGTGAAAATTTGTGGGGTGTATCTCGAGGGAAGCAGCACTTGAAATTAAAATAGTAGCTGTTGTAGATCCTTTTGTATTCAGTAGAAAACTTGCAAGCTTAGGCTCTGCTATGTTTAAGCTATCTGTAGGTTAAATAAGGAAGGGGCAAAGCAGATACAACAGTGAAAGTTTCTAATATGACAGGGGAAAGATATATTGAAAAAGGCGTGGCATCATGTGAGAGGAGAGGGGAGGCAAAAATCTATTAACGTACATTAAATAAATCCTGAATAATTTTGTCAATACTATCTTATGTTTATAGGTAAGTCAATCATCTTGATTTTGAAGGCAAGTAAAGTGATGGATGATGTTTCATATTATCAAATACAATAATCTGTGCTATCATATCCCCATCCTGTTTTGACTCTCTTGGCTGATATTTTGTTTAAACATATGTTTCTGGCCATAACTCACGTCATCCTATCCTATGCTTATTGCTGGGCATATTCGTGTCTTAGTTTGGTGCAAACCCTTTCATATTTTAGGTAGTATTATTTGCTAGCTATGGCATCATCGACTTGCAGGAGCACATCAGGCAATAGCCTCTCAGGAGAGCTCTACCCAAGTAGATTTACATTAATAGAACTTTTTTTGACAATCTACCCCAACTTCGTACTTTTATGGCTATTTTCTATCTGTAACATTCCTAGTGATATTCTCAAGGCATTCTTTTATTTATGTTTGTTATGTAAGAAGTGCATTTCCTTGCTTTTCATATTTTTTCCAACAGTTCCTCCAATAAAACAGCATGCCAGCAAATTATGCTTACTGCGAAGAAAGCATTGAATGCATACAATTTTGTGATAGATGACGAATCTGTTAGCATTTTAACTGGTGAACAAGAAGGCGTCTGTGGTTGGATAAGTGCAAATATACTTAAGGGAGCCATAGGACATGAGAAGGTTAGTATGCCTGATGATTCTACTCAGAAATAAATTTAGGATTTGATGTAGACGCCAATTGGACAATGGAGAGAATGGGAATGGAAAAGATGAGTACTGTATTTTGCGAGGAGTGGAGAGAAGGAGAGACTAGCTGCGGACATCAAGAAATGGATTCATTACATGCAGAGGAAACCAGCACGATAGTATTACTGGGCACCTCAGAAATTGTGTAGGTACAGATGTTGGATTGTGATAATAGTAAACAACTTCAAATGGGCACTTCTTACTAATGGCCTTTACCTGAGGTGGGTCTCCCATTATACTACTCCATTGATGTGATACTGCCATAAAGGTGAAAGATCTGATGGGTCTTAATTTTTGCATTTATGTTTAAATAGATTACTTAGTCATTTTCAAAGCCCAGTCTATTTGTTGTAGATTTTGTTTATTTAGATAAATAGTTAGAACTCTTTATTGCCCTTCATCCCCAATAAAAGTTCCATTTTAAAAAGATAAATGGATGTATTAGAACATTCACTTAGGTACTGTTTCAAGTAGATTCACGTAAATGCACCCGGTAATGATGTCACTTTCTTCAATAATTTATA
Source organism: Alatinidae sp. Z8VKAUB7J3 (assembly GCA_010016025.2). Taxonomy (NCBI): domain Eukaryota; kingdom Metazoa; phylum Cnidaria; class Cubozoa; order Carybdeida; family Alatinidae; species Alatinidae sp. Z8VKAUB7J3. The sequence goes on along the minus strand of JAAAKM020006040.1, from coordinate 29 downwards.
TATTATTACTCAGCTAACCTTGAAGAATA
>JAAAKM020006039.1:0-10728 GCA_010016025.2 Alatinidae sp. Z8VKAUB7J3 | reverse complement strand
ATTTATCCATGCCTCCCCTCCCACCTTTACAATATCATTCAAAAACATCAGCCCAAACGAGTGTTATTAGTAGGAAAGGTTTCAAAGTTGTCAGGGAAGCCACAGAGTGCTACCCCCGGAATACCACACACTGACCGTACTTAATTCTCGTCCTTGTGATGAGAATGCAAATTTGTAGACAAAAGATTATCTAGATATCGTTTATCAAGTTTATGACATTTAACTATTAATTAACTATTTAACGTCATGACTCAAAATATCAAACAATTCCAATTTTTAAGATTTATCAATTATTTTGCCTTAACTCTAAAGGCCGGTTTATAGTTCTGCTACGCAGCATGATGTTGCCGCATGCAGCAAAATCTAAGTTCCACGTTCAGCAAAATTATCATAGTGCAGCACGTTCTTCTGTGTAAATACCAATCGAACACAAAATCCTTGCTGTGTAGCAAATCAAAGAAAGCGGCGTTACAGCATCGTCCTGCAGCAACATTTTCTGCTGTGCTGGAGCACAGCAGGACTGTAAACCAGCCTTAAGGGTCGGGGGTTCGTTGGCATAGAAATTTAATTTTGAAAAAAACAGGGGTCAATCATCAAAAATGATATAAGCAACATAATAGGGCTACGGTATTTGTAATACCAATACCAATTTAGTCTGCCGGCCCTTCATACATAATCATTGTAAAGTTAGTCCTTTTCAGATGGACATCAACTTGATGTCTTATTAGGGATTGACGTAAAGGAATATAAGTAACTAATCTTCACTTTGGTAATTGAAAGACACGGAACTTTGATCGACGGTTTGTTGTGCACGCCCATCGAGAGCCAGCGAGGGCCCTATTTTGAAAATGGTTGTAGAGCTCAAAGGCCACACGTAAGACAACAGGGAGCCTACAGGACAGGTAAATATATTTGGCACCTTCAGCGGGCAATCCCGGGTCCTGGTAGTTATTCCTTCTACTAAGTCCTCTCCCCTACCACTAACATTCCACGAGTCCCCTGTCCACTCTGTGCAGCACCCCCCTCCCCCCCGTCACATTGAAATCTTACAACCGTGGCACAGTGACTGGCAATAACAATCTTGACCTAAGTGGAAACAACATCTTCCATAAATCAAGAGTATTTGGGTGACACAAAGATAGTGGCACCAAGTGTAATCTCGTTACCCTATACCCTGACTTAAATTTATAGTGTTGCTACATATACTGCACCCAAGTTTCTCATCGCAATCTCTCAGTGCAGCCCCCTGATAAGCAGTGGGGCCTTTCCCCAGGGACCTTTTCTTTCCAAGTTCCTCATCGCACACCTTTATGCAACACTGTTAAAAAAATTTCTGAGAACAATCTCCAGTACTGCCGGGTAAATTACATCAACCATCTTCCCCCAAAATGTCATAAGCTAGAATAAGTTGGTGCAACCTACTCACGTATCATATGTTGATTCTCTCTTATCACTCACAAAGTAGCTACTAAAGCTCCAGCCGATAGCACGTTAACGGGAGATAGATAGACCAATAATTTGTGCTCATTTATTGTTTCATTGTATGACATACCCAATATTTTCTAAAACTCGACTGTCTACGGGACTAAATTTAGTGAAATAATTTTATGAGACTAAATTATTGAATTTATTCTTTTGAGTGCTCAGAGCGCACCTACCATCTGGTTACATCCAAAACCGCGCCCATGACACGCCCTTCTGTGCGTGTCCGCTACGGTGGGACGTTGGAGGCAAATCATATTTAGTTTGTAGTTGTAAAAGCAGATACTTTACATGACACAATATCAAGGGTTTGGCCACAATCACATATTTGCGCAAATATTACATATTTATAGAAACAATTGATATCTAGAAATAACAAACTTTATTTGTGCCGAAGATGAGCTTCCGATATTTTATTCTCTTCTCAACGATAGGCCTACAGTTGTTTTTAATTTTAAAAAATCCGAGGTCGTCGCTTTACACCTTCATAATCTTCTATTCCTTGCTTGTTTATTTGTCTTTTCGCAATGCACTGTTTCCAAATATTATGCATAACTGATAGATAGAGGTGTTTATGGTGTAGAGATTCTGCACACTTGAACTGAGTCCTCAAACTTTTATGGATATCAACATTTTTAGTGCATATACAAGACTAGATCAGGACGAAATAAGCAAACTACAAAATAACGTATTTATCAGTTCTCCGTAAAAAAATGTTCAACTGTATCAAGAAATAAACCATATCAGATATATTTAGTTTATATTACATATACAGGTTATAAAATCCCGTCATAAGTTCAAAGAGGATAAATACACTAACATTGTCTCTTGTTGAACGCAGGCTTTTAGCATATGTCAATTTTGTCTGGCACCTCTACAGCTGTGTTCCGTTAAATTTATGAATATGAGAAAAATATATTTACTAATAGTTTTGAAATGTTCCTGGAAAGGTTTACACACAATTTATTGACCTCAATTTTCACATCAAATTCATTTGTTTACCATGATCCAAGATAAAATCCATACGTAAATAATTAAATATTTTGGTCTGTATATAAAAATGCAAATGCATTTAACAGATTACGAGAACCCAAATTGAGATTTGAAAATCCTCATGGCATTAGCAAAAATGAGAGGGCGCCGTGTTCGGAATCCGACCCTTCTTAGGATGATAAGAGATCTATTAAAGTTCTATTCTTAAATGAAGAAAAAGAGTCCGACTCGGCAAGGATCATCTTACCCAATAAAGGGCAGAGTCACTTCTTCTGAAACAACGGGTCTGAAAACGAATGCTCAGATCCTAATGGTGATTCTGTAAGTTTCCTACCCCAGCATCAACCTACAACCAATTTTGCCGGTACACAATATGTTTGCCGGTTGGTTAGAATGTTTTTGGCTTATATGGTAATTACATATGAACCTTGGATTTAAAACTAAACAAAACTCAGAGCTTTAACTGCTCTGTAAAGCGAGATTGAGGCCGTCTTTCAGCATAAGTTTGAAAAGAACACTAGAGAAATAGAAAAGCATTGCATTTAATGGGCTTTGGATTGGTGACGTGCCGGATGGCAGTTCTTCCTTGGTCAAGTCACATGGCGCGAAGAGGCTGGTCTCCAATTGCGTTGAGCTGGATGTCGATGTCCACAGGTGGATGATTGGGAGCTAATGTGGCGACTAGAGAAATAGAGTATGTTAACATCGGAGCTCACCTAGCTCAGTTGGTAGAGCGCACGCCGCGAAAGCGTGGGTCACGGGTTCGATCCCCGGAAGTGATATGGTCTTCCATTTCGCTAGTGTTCTTTTCAAAACGTACATTTCAAATCCTCTCTTCTCGATGATTCTCTCAGCATAGTAAAACTTAAGGATTGAAATTCTTCATCTGATACTTGAGGTGGTCTCCCAGCCGGAATTTCGATATCGGATCAATATCGAATCGACGTTACGTCTTACGTTGAATCGACTTCACCTCTCACGTTGAATCGAATCGCGCTGTGAAAGTCACACGACGTCGCGCTTGTGACGCTAAAAAGACATCGTATAAACACCAATCCAATGTTGGTAAGGTTTTTTTAAGAAGAGGTAGGTTCTCATGCAGTGTCAGTGCAAGAATCAACTCTCTGACGAACGTCATTGGGTCGGATAGACATTGATCCCAAGTCAGTTCTCAACAAAACGTGAAATCGACCAAATATCTACATGAAATTACGTTCGATGCTGGCTGGGATATATTGAACAGCGCTGCTATTATGTAACTCTTGATGGCTTTCCAGTGTTAAAGCCGAGGGGCAAATAACTGGAAAAAGTCACGTACGCTATTTGGGAAATGTCAGAAAAAAAGTCAAAAAGTCAGTCTGAAAAAGGTTGGATCTACTTATTATGGCATTCACTAGATATGCGTAGGTTATCTGCAGAGTAAAAAATGGAAGTGGGATTTTGATTTCGATTTTCTATCTAAGATTGTTACGCCAAGGTTAATTTAGCCTTCCATCTCACGAGGTCGATAAAATTGGTACCGGCAAAAATACTGGGAGAGTAGTCAAAAACTGACTTGGATAGGAGTGGCAACTACCCCTATCAAAATAGTGACGGAAGCTAACGAAAGAGAAGCATTTGTGTTTACTCTGATTCCTGTAGTCGAAATCCTCCTTCTTCTTCTTCCTCTTCTTCTTCTTCTTCTTCTTCTTCTCCTTCTTCACTAATACTAAAACCAAATTTTCGCTCCAGCCAAATGCAGGCCCAATCAATTGATAATTATACCCACTTGATTAATTACACAATTAATTGATAAGTAGATTCGCATCAAATGACATCACGTTTTCGGCTAATTATCAAGGAAAGTAACAACAACGATTATGATTTCGAAATTATTGTTGTTGTATGATATATCCTAAAAATTTTTATTTTAGGATATATTAGATATTTTGCTTATAACAATGGGATATCAAGAAAAACTAGTAAAATAAGTAGAATGAAAGTTTTGGACTTGTATAGTTGATTCTAGCAATCGTCAGGTGAAGTTTCTGTCAGTTTTAATCAGTCGTATCTATGACATTTATAATTCAACTGTGCAATATGCCTGATGGCTTGTATACTACTTCCAGTTAGACCGTTGTTTTAAATATGAAAATAGATGAACACTACCAAAGTGCCTTTCATTCACTGGAGGACACCAAGTAAGGAAAACGTCCTTAACAAAATGGATAGTAAAGTCCATAATGTTCAGAAAGCCAGTACATGGTTGTTGAGTCTCAGCTTGGGAAAGAGTCCGATTTCACTTTTTCAACACGTTCGGCAGTAAAAATTATTAAAGCAGCTATTAAGGTGCAGATAAAGGAGAAGGAAAGGAGAAGAGAGAACATTCTTACTTTAGATAGTTAATGCTGTTCCTTTCATCACTGTGACAGCACCAAAATAGGCAGTAGGATAAAGAAATAAGTTAAAGAAATAAGAGATAAAAGATCATAGAAGAGGAGGGGAAATATCAGAAGCATACCTAACAGAAATTACATGAATATTTTTTTTCTTTAAAGAAGCAGCAGTTGCACGGGCCTTTACCGTTAGTACTTCAGAAGATAGAAAACGTGAGGAAGGCCATTGTGGCGGCTACACAAGACGCAGGAAGAGGACACATTGCACAGAAAGCAGAAGAAGAAGGGGCAGCAAGTAAAGAGTCTAGAACAGTTGAGGCGGCAGCACGCTCCAAGGGAGAAGAAGTAGAAGATAAGGGAGCGTAAGAAGGAGCAATAGTGTACCTGGTAAGAGCAGGGTAGTTTGCAAAGAGATAATATAGGAGGAGTTGGATGCAGGAGTAGGAGATGCAATAGTTGAGAAGGCAGTAAAGGAAGGGGCAGTGATTACATTTCCTCCAGGGTGGAAGCAACTGAGAAGTTACATAAAAATGGTATTCGTGCGGTATTTTAGAAATGTATTCAGAAGAGCATACAGTCAGATTTGCAATAAATTAAAGTCAAAGGACCGGGCTGACGAAGGAGCATACGAAGGGAATCAGGTGAAAGTAAGAGATATTGCAGTTGACTAGGCTGCAGTACAAGAGCTATCACCGTACTGAGCAGCAGTGCAAGATAGGGCATTCTGAATCAGTACCACGAGCTGCAGAGGTGCTCAGAAAATAATTGCATAGGGGAATTTAAAACAAAGGTAGAGGCAACAGATTGGTCACCTGAAGCAGATGCGGTAATAGTAAGACAGTGAGCAACTGGGGTAGTACAATATAAGAAATCATTACGTAAGAGCAGCAAACGAGGATAGCATTAAAGAAAGAATCGTTATTGAAAGTGTTTGACTTGCACTCCGCACTAGCAACAAAGATAATAGCAGCAGTATTAGTAAAGTCATTCCTCACCACGACAATCACAATGTCCTATCAAAATCACTGGCAGTAAGATCACAAGATGATTTGTTATCACAGAAGCATAAGCATTATAGCTAGTAATTGTTTAGTAAGTCATTGGAAGAAGCTGAAAGAAATATATACTTTGTAGAAAGAGCCGAGAACTGTCAGTTATCACAACACAAGGCACAACGAATACGACAACTGCATAGTTCGTAGTTGCTAACTTTTCCTTTTCTGCTAAAACTATTTTTCATGTTTTATAATACTCAATGAATACTTCTACTTAGTGTAGGATTTTTCTTAATGCCTCTTCTGCATTCGTCTCCCTCCACGTTCTTGACACCCTGATTGCTGCATCTGCTACTGCTGTATTACTGTTAATTCATATTGCACATTGCTTGCAGCATTAACTATTTGTGTTATAAGGATTTCTTGTCTGAGATGTACCTGTCTACCTGAGTGCAGTTTTGGTGCATCATGTAATTCTGTATCAGGTATTGATGCATCATGCACTATCTAATTTGTTTCTGCTTAGATACTATATTTTTTGACGGAAATAGCAGCCTCTGTTCTTAGCTATTGTACTACTGATGCTATTAACGTTCTTGCCTCCACTTTCGACTCACTTCAGCTGCATCTACTGCTGCGTTTGCCTTTTGTTTCTTTGTAAAATCATCACTTTAAAATTTCATACCTCATGATCTGTCACTGCATATGCTACTGCTGGCGTTGATATCTTTTCTACTGCTACAAGATTTGCTACTAAAAAGTCTAAAACGACGCCTGCCTATTACTTTTGCCTACCTTGGGCCTGCATATTGCATCTGCAGTTACTACAAATACTTCCCGATGCACCATACGCATCGCTTTGTCTACCATAATATCATCTGTTGAACATGTCGATGGTGTGTATGTACAACTGGATGGTCATGTTTAGCCACTAATACTACTGGATCATCTACTGCAGCGTCTTCAATTACTGCATATGCACTTCTTGCACATCCTTCCTGTATTGTAAGTCCGCCTCTGTTGAATCTGCTTCTGTTGCATCTACTTCTGATGCACTTTTACCTACTTCTGCTCTATGCCCTAGTAAGTCTACTTTTACATTCGCTACTAATTTGCGGTCATTGCAGTGCAGTTACTGATTCCTAGTTTCTTTCATACTGCAAAGGCACTTCACGTTCTGCTTTCCTGATTCTCAAGTATTTATACCTTTAATGACTTCTCAGTTACTTTCTTGCCTTGTCTCTCTGCCCTTCCTGCCCTGGTAGTACAAACAATCAACTGACAAGACTACACGGTATGTTGTTCCTACCATCGCATCTGTCACGAATGCACTTAGAATGTCGTCCTTTCCCAATATTCTAAATATAAGGCATACTTTTTCTAGACTACAAGAGGAATATCAATTTAAGTCATTTTGTGCTACTCATTCGTGATACGTGGGCCATGAACTTGAGAAATAGCGTTTACATATATTGCCCTAAGACCACCATTCTCAATATTAAACAGATTTCTTCCTACTTAATGATCAGAATGTCAGCATATATCATTGTTAATACTGCAACGTTTTCAAAATTGGTCATTATTCGTAGCAAATGACAGTATACTATCGGCTCGGAAAGACCTCGGGTCTATGAAAAAAATATAATTAGAACAAATACAGTAATCTTAATCTCTCAAGTAAGTGATTCACGTAACATGTTAAAACATGTTTGGTTTTGTTGACGTGCCCACTACTGTCGATGATATTGTGTAATATCATATATAACAATACAGTTTGGCACAAACTATCCAAAGATTGAGAGAAAGTTTCAGTGAGACAACCTTTAAGAATACTAATTAATTTGTCGTTTGTAAATAATACAGACTTAACTCATATTAAACAAGTAAATTAAGAAGGAAATAATTCTCCATTTCTATTCTTTGCTACTGGTAAGATGAAGGGCTTATAAATATATCAGCAATTCACGAGAATTCACTAGTTTAAATATTTTCACCAGCTTTTCTCGTTGGGTGATGTCTTCAGTATCACTTTCACATGAAATCTGGACAAGAGCTTAGAGCTCAAGATTTTACTTTCATATTCACATAAATTGCGGCATCGATCTTTTTGAGTAGTGAAGATTGGCACTGCCAATATAAATTCATACCAAGGATCATTTCAAGCTGCACAAAGATTCTATGCCTACTGAATACATATCAATTGTTTTTACTTCATCCCTTTCGTATATAAACTTTGGCACCTTTAAAACAAATAAAAGGCTTGGGATTTTAAATTAATTTTCCTCCTCACTCGTTAAGTATTGTCATGTCGGACTGACTCAGAATCAACGTCGCCTTTTATGTTGAGTCAACGTCGCTGGTACCTTGTGTATGACAGTTCACTTAGCGTCGTGTTTCGGACATTGAAGGAAACTCGTATTGTCGCTGATCGGATGTCGGACTCACAACTAACTCTTTGCCTGTTATAAAAACGCCCAATAGACATCGATCAAGCATAAGTTTTCAACGTAACTTAGAATTGGCCAAACAGCGACACTGTAATCACGTCGAATGCCGGCTGGGTAGATAATCCATATAAGAGAATATAATTCTGTTGCTGTTATCACCATATACAGAGTTGAACTACGAAAGTTTCGCGATACTCAATAAAGAACTTAGGAATCTTGGGCTGTAGAGTACAGCAAGTGTCAGTTATAAAAGCGTGCCTCTTTTATACAAATCTGTCTATAAGCCTAAAGAGTTTAGAAGGAAAGACTTTGGAGCACAGTCCGCATGGCAAAGTTGGCATATTATGTATTGCCAATACGGGACTAAACCAGAAACACTCATTAGGCCACAGCCTGCTTGGTTACGTGACGGCAATGGCAGGCTTAATACAGAGTTTTATAGATCCAACTGCAAAACTGCTAGACCATTGGAGATTTTTGATTAATTGAATTTAGTAACAATTATCATTGGTGAAGGGAATTCTTTTATAGGGGATAACTCTAAACCTGTAGAAATATAAACAGCATCTCATAAAAGCACTGTGCTAAGAATGTCGTTGGCAACGCGTAACTAAGTTATTCTAACTTGAGGTTTAGTCTCGTTTCAGGAAAGCTATTTAGTTCAGCAAACCCAGTGAATTGTTAGAAAATAATAAAAATCTTTTAGTCATTTTAAATTAAGCATCTATTGCACACTCTAGAGTTATAAAGACAGACTTATTTAGCGTAACCACTATAGAAAACCGTAATCATTGTATTAGGAAGACACACGCAGAAGTTCTTTCTCTTGATCCACTTTCTTAAGACTTTTTAAAAGTGTATAAAGAGTTAATAGATTACAAACCAAACAGGTTTAGGCAAAAAGCTACAATGCTTCATATTGTATGCGCAGACTTTCACATGCCAATATCTCCATCAATGAAGGAATACATTGATTACGCCATGATTTACATAGAAAGCCATAGCAAAAGAATTCTTGTGCTGCATGTATCTACAAATACGTGAGGAAGACGTTTTGGCCATAGAAAATCTCCATTACTAGGGACAAAGATGCAATTTTGGAAAGCACAGCCAGAGGGATGAATAAATGATCCGTCTCTAACGCCAAGTCAGTCTATATGACTTGAGAAGCAACCTGGCACATACCCATCATTACACTGCAAAGACGTGTCTCTCGGAGATTACTGGAGCTGTGGCGCGTTTCCACCTACACTATTCAGGGCCCCAAACAATAGTTTTAACCTGGAAAGAGGTCAATCGAGAAGATGGACTCCTGTTTCATTGCATATCGTGCAGGCAATTTTAGGGTGATTACTAGCAGATGAAAAACATAAACAATCAATCCATCCCTATCCTCAACGACACTATCTCCCTCTGCGAGTTCATGTTTTATAAATTTTTGAAATATCTACAGAATACATTGCGAAACTACGAAAATGTAGTATTAAGAACAAAAAATCTGAATTCTGTCGTCTGAAAAACATTTGTGAATCTTCTGACCTAATTCCTCCAGTCTAACAGAAATAATTTCTTTTTCTTGCAAATTTTATTAGCTTACTTTTATTTTAAGTACCAAAACACATAACATCAAGCAATGCTAAATTTTACCTCAAACAGCTAACCAAAGAAGCAGATAGTTAATTAATCTATAGATATTTAATGCAAAATGTATACCACGTATATGATTCGACAGAACATGTACCTTTCAGTTTAGTAAAAGTCACTTATTAGATAGTAGATGGGTTTTATTTCAAGCCCACGCTTCCAGTATGCAAACATCACAACTTTGATAAAAACCCAAGTTGCTTGTATCATTTCAAAAATTCATGGCAATCACCAATTTTTCTATACCCTCTTTGACTCGTACATTTTGGAAAATGAAACTAAATTTGCAATCTTACATGAAGGAGTTCAAATTACTAGGTAACTTCAAGACAGCCTATAGGCTAGTCTCTTCAATTAAACTGACTTGCTAATGAATAATATCATTATTATCATCATAATCATCATCATCGTTATTATTATTATTATTAGCGTCATCATTATCTTTATCATTAGTCAAATTATTGTTCTCATACGTCTACTTTTTGTGAGTATCCAACTGTATAGTGCTTTAAGTGATTAATTATAACACGACTTCATAAAAAATAACAGTATTTTCTATATTTCATATATGTGAACAAAATTGGAATTCAAATTCACACCACAGATGATTAAGACTGTTGTCTTTGAATCCTTTATGGTTTACCAGCATAAAAATGTAGCGTTTTTCCAATATATTATTATCAGTAGTAGTATCAATATTATTATTATTATTATTATTATTATTATAGCGATGATTAAGGATCTGAAAGTTGATATTAGTAATTTTCTTTTATTCAAAATTATATCTTGTGC
>JAAAKM020006038.1:0-10728 GCA_010016025.2 Alatinidae sp. Z8VKAUB7J3 | reverse complement strand
TTTTTGTTTCGCGTTCTTAAGGTATCAGGAACCATCGTTGACAAAAGTGGTCGCACACTGTCAGGACAGACAACGGAAGCCTTTGTTATCAGTGTTGGTCACACGAAACCATTATGGTACGTATTGAAGCACGGGACAATAATCATAGAGGCGAGGTGCAACGTATATGCTATATCTTCTACTTTACTTCCCCGAATGGTACTTTCTCTCGTCTGCCGTTGTTTTGTCTTTTCTGACTTTCTTCTCCTCCTCTTATTAGTCTTTTGCATCTCTTACTCTCCCCAATTGTCTCTCTCTCCTTTATTTCTCCCATTTATCTTACATCATTTTGCTTCCTTTCCGTACTGTACTGCACTTCATAGTTACTTCCCACGTTCGTGTGTTCTTCCTCTTCGTCATGTCTTTACTTAGCTTGTTCTCCTTTGTACCTTAATGCTTTCCTCGCCTCCAGTGCCCCCTCTGTTTTTGCTCCCTATGGATCTCTTTTGTGTCTCTTTCCGCTTGCTTCTTAGTTCCCTCTTTACTTCCGTATCATTTCAATCCATTTTATTTCCTATTTTTATAGTCTTGGCCTGAATTGTGCACTTGGAGCTACAGAAATGCGACCCTTTGTGGAGACAGTGGGACTCAATTACGAAGGTTATGTCTTATGCTATCCAAACGCAGGTGAGTAATTCTCATTTGGTTAATAGTTGATCACACATGATGTCTATATTGTTCATTCTTGCATTGCGTTTTTATTCCGGCCCTTTCCTCTTCATTATATTCTTTTTTATACGCCCATCATTCTTTACTTGACAAAATAGTTGATTCCTATCAATAAAACATCACTATGAGAACAAGATAGCTTCTTGTAAACACTCTCTTACCCTGTTAAATTTATGCCTACCTATCAACCTAGTAATGTAGTTTGTAAGTATGAATGCCGTTACGGAGCAATGTATGTAGGCCGTACTACTTAGAGACTAGAAGAGAGGATCCATCAGCACATACCAAAGAAAATACATTGTACTCCTTTGGTATTATCTCGTTTGGAACGGGAAGCTAAGGCCGCCATTTCGCTACACTTATTGGAAAATTTACTTTGTATGTCAGAATATAGTGACCAACAGTTTAAAGGACTGGGGAGAACACGTTCGAAACTTCATATGTCTGTTTTAGAAGCTGTACATATAGCTTTAAGTAAACCTACTCATTTTGAACAAAAGGAATTCGTATTTAGATTAGCTGTTTTTCGTTGAAGCTATCCGAAGCGCTAAGTTTTTTTACTTGTTTTCCGTGAAGTCCGCATTTTTCCACCAATCGAGTCTCACCTATTGTAAATTTCGATCCTTTCAATATCTATAAATTCGGTTGTAACAATGTATTATGTGCCGATGTATTTAGTCTGAAGAGGATCGTCGTAAAACTTTACTAACGCTATGAGAGTTCTTTTTCAGAGTATTTTCAAATATCCTTTTGCAAAAAAGTTGGCGAAATGGCGATTTATGTCTAAAAATATAGTGGAGGGAAGCAACATGTTTATAATGTATTGATGGGCCCGCCTAATAACCCGAAGTAATAATCTCTGTTCTATGATTTAGGTCTCCCGAATGCATTAGGAGATTACGATGAAACACCAGAGATGATGGCAACAACACTGCAGGTAGTGTAACTTAAATTTACTTGATATCAAATGGGGAGACACAGAAGTGAAAAAGTGACACAGAGGATACGTCGTGGGAAAGAATCGTTTTACACATAAGAGTGGGCGTTCAGTAGTTTCTTTCCATACTCTTGTAATCATCATCATCATCATTATCATCGTCATTATCGTTATCATCATCGTGATCATCATCATCATTATAATCATCATTGTCATCATTGTTATCATCATTATTATCATTATTAGGCCTATAATCATTATCATCATCGTTATCATTATTCTCATCATCGTCGTTATTAGTATCATCATCATCATCGTTATCATCATTATCATCATCATCATCGTTATCATCATCATCATCGTTATCATCATCATCATGATCATTATCATCATCGTCGTTATTATTATCACCATCATCATTTCCATCATCTCCGTCATCAAGCCACTTAGTTACTACACGAGTACGGTATCTTCTAATTCTCATGTTTTTACTACCTTCCCCACTTCTTTCAATTACCAGAAGCCAGAGACAGCCCAATAAAAAGTTGTGTTTTTATGTCAGCAGTTGCATTTGTGCTCCTAAAGAGTATTGTAGTCTAGGTAACGTTTGGTCCGCATCGGGGCTATTTTTTGCAAGTGTTAATGTTAGTAATGCCGGTAAATTTCGATCTAAGGGAGCTTACACACCGAAGTGGCATATGCGACGTGGCATGTCACTTGGGAATAAACCTATACAAAAGCACTAAACTTTTCATACCGAAATGGCACGCCACGTGGCAAATGCGACGTGTCACTTCTATGCCACTCGAGGAACGGACCTGACCATTTTTCAAAACCGTGCCACGCCGCACAGTTGCTTATCGACCAATTAGGATAGTCCTTGTTCACATCACATGATCAGCTTGATATGTGAGGACTAGGGTAAAGGCTCGCTTAGCTGTTTCTCTTTGTTTGGAAGGGTACTCAACTGTCAACACTTTCGTGGAACCATGGGCAAGTCCAGTGTGTTTGGTTAGGCCGTAGATTATCGGCTAAAGTTCTCGAGGTAGGGAAACGAATACAGAACAATTTCGTCTCTTCCCTTGATGAAAATTCTTTTTATGAATTACAGTTTCTGTTTAAATAGTTGATATTGTAATTTACTCAGTTGATGTATGTTTTAAATTCAATTTAGGTATGCTCACGAAATATCACTCGCCGTTCAAATGGTCTCGGGTACTCTATACGATAAGCAACTGCAAAATGATGCAATGAAATAGCAACTTCCGAGCAGACGTAGGTTATAATACGTCTTATCTACTTAAAAAAATCTATGCAGTACAACAACGTATTACCTTAGAAAGAGTACCGGTCGTTCTTTAGCCCTCATGCATCCGCGATATTAGTATCCTACCTCCGTAAGTAGGGCTTTACATTGGCCGCTAAATCACGAAGGACATCTTTTGGGTGTAGTTTAAGGCCCTTTCAGACTCTAAAAGTGCTGTGCTAGTCAACATTCCCTGTCTGATATGATATGTCTGATATGTACCCACCATCTCCTTTTACGTTTCTCCCACTTACCATCAGACCCATAAGAGCAATAACACTGTCTTGGTCAGAGGAATACATCTTTCTACTGAGCACGTATTTTTCAAACATGCGACGTGGCATTTGCCACTTCAGTCTGAAAGCACAGTTTCGCGTGGCATCTGCGACGTCGCATTTGCGACGTGGCCTTTGCGACGTGCCACTTTGGTGTGTAAGTTCCCTAAGGAACAAATTGTTGCTCTCCAATTGTAAATCCAGTTGGTATGCAGCGCGAAGAGTGTGCGATTTAACTCTATTTTCAAAATACGATTCCCTTTCAATCTGTTTTGAAGTGAAATTTCTTCTTTACATCAGCAATTTGCAAGGGATGGTCTACTGAACATCGTTGGTGGTTGCTGTGGAACTGCGCCAAGCCATATCAAGTATGAAAAGTACCTTGTTTACGTTTGATGATTTTGTACATTTAAAAGTATCAGCGTTGGATAGAACAATTTGTCAAACTTTATACCCCATCCATTGTATGTAAGCCAACTGTTTTTATACTGTCAAGTGGCCACCCGTACCAAAGCCCGTGAGTTCCACTTCGATACATGACCCTAAGATGTTATGCGTAATGTCTAATGAAATCCTCTCTATCAAAGGTCCCTAATTAACAGTAAAACAACCAAACAGGCGAACTAAGTAGGAAAGGATAGTTGGAGCATCCAATGGTAACGCCGCTCAACTTGGGCTTCATTGTTTCCTTTGATTTCTCTGGTGCTTGTGTGCTCATTTACTATCTACATTTTGTTTTTCTATTGTTCCGTCATCTGCTATTTAGGCTTTCAGTTGTTATTTTACCAATTTCGATTATTTGCAAGTAATTTGTTAAATGTTTTACTATTTTTTTGTCATGTAAATGCGTATAACACCTTTTGCTTAATGTAGCTTTAGTATATTACACTATATAGCGACATGTTTAACAAATTTTAAGCCGTTATTTCCCTAAACGACATAACGTTAGAACCAGCTAATAATTATCTTTGCTCTACAATTCTCATCGAGAAGAATGATCTATATCGAATTTTCCTCTTAAATCTATAAATTCCTGCTGTCCTCTGGAAAGGTAACTAATCTAATATTAAATCTAATCCTTTCATCTAATATTCAATTAGGGTAGATAGGCCTTGCAAACGTAAATATCTTTATACTTCCATTATTTCTGTCAATGTCTTCTACCTTAGCCGAGGATTATTGTGATAACGTAACTGTGACACTCGAGGATAGCCCTAACCCCATCAATTTTTTGTTTTTAGAGCCATTGCTGATGCTGTCCGAAATTGCAAGCCCAGAGTCCCACCCTCTAATCTTTATGCAGATACCATGTTGCTTGCTGGTAAGGCCAATGTTTTCAAAACAGCCTTGAGTTGATGTAGTACTTAGTATTGTTTCTACGAAAACCACATTTGAGGAGATAATTTCCAGTTCCAACTTTTATTACCCTCTTAGTGGCCTAATAAGGATGAAACTATGCTCTTTTAAGCATCCTTCGTATTGCAGGATCACTGCTGCAGTCGTTGATACTCCTTCGAGTTAGATGGTCAAGTAGTTCCTTCGAGAAACCCAGTAAAAGACAGTGGTGATTACTGAAAGATACGCGACAGGGGCCGCGGAAGTTATCTTGGATTGGTGGAGCTGAGGAATTGGGGGGACTATTGCCAACTAAGAACAGCCCTTTCTTAGATTAATGGATTTGTTAATAACAGTAGTTCTTTCCTTTATGGAAATAACATGACTTTGTTTCTTGTCTATTGCCTCATTTTTTCATCACAGCTCACGGTGATCATAAGTCACATGTGTAAGTGTATTGATTCAATGTCATCGTGCGGCTATGCCCCCTTAGCCAACCCTTTCCATGCCCCCAGGAGGATGCCGTTAAGTACTGAATTAACCGGTTCCGTTCCCTTAATGACTTCTCTCTTTCATCTTGTTTAATCATTTATCAATAAGGGTGCATTAAGTACGGCGAAAGACTAGCTTCTTTGCGTTATTTAGCATCCCTCGTAATAAATGAGGAAAGATCTTTCCAGCGATATGCTTAGATCTATTTGGAAAATAGCGGTACTTATTTCAGCTATAAACAAAATGTTTTATTTTGCACGAACAGTTTTCTGTTCATCATTTCTTCTCTTGAAGCCTTCCTGGCCGCAGGCAAGAGGTAGGAATCTGTTGTTCCCTATATCTTTTCTACGGACACATGCATTAAAACTTGGTATCTGGAAGCAGTCATGAAGAACCGCGATGATGATGATGATGATGATGATGATGATGATGATGATGATGATGATGATGATGACGTTGATTTTGATTATGATGATGATGATGATGATGATGATGGTGGTGATGATGATGATGATGATGATGAAAATTCTAATGTACTGTAGGTGTTGGTTGATATTCTCCTATTAGTTTGAAATCAAATACTCTGTTGCCACAGTTTCTGTTTCTTGCACCTGTCACGTCCCCTTACTTGTCTTACCCATTTGCTCTAGGTTTGGAGGCCAAATATATTTCCCACGATTCGATATTTGTCAACATTGGTGAAAGATGTAATGTTGCTGGCTCTAAACGGTTTTGTAACCTAATCAAGGGAGGAAAATTCGAGGTAATTGTTTAGTTTCCAGAGGTTCAACGGGGTATTGCTAGCCAATTGGTGGCAAAGAACTTCAAGAACCACTTTTCAAAAAGAACGTATGGCTTTTAATGTACTCGATACAGTGTGCAAGGGTATCGGACAGACACAGTTGCGTATTTCATTGTATGTGTATTTTTATGTGGAAGTTAAACAGTTACGTTGTGCATTGACAATTAATGAAACCGATTCTGCTGGCTGATGTAAGAAATTATAGTAGTCTTAGATGTCATAACTTATACTGTGATAAGGAGATATTGAAGTAACGTATTGGTAGTACTCGGTTTAGGTAATTTCTTATCATTTTATGTAAAAATTCTTTTGTTTGCGTCTCTAACATGGTTATAGAATAATAATTTTCAAGGGCTAATTTCAGAGGAGCGGCAATGTTTACCTTTGCATTCACTGGCCAAAAGCAGTCTTTATGCTTTATTTTGTGCGTAGAGTTATCCCGCATGTTTTACTAGTTGCCATTTTTCTCACATTCTCCTATCTAGGCAGCCTTGGCTGTTGCCAAGACACAAGTGGAAAGTGGAGCGCAAGTATTGGATATCAATATGGACGAGGGAATGCTTGATGGAGCTGCATGCATGACGAAATTTGTGAACTTGATAGCATCTGAGCCAGATATAGCCAGGGTAATGACAAACTGTTATAATCACTTCTGTGCTACTAGTCAACGTGGTGTAATTAGGTAGTAAGAATAGTGATATATAGAAGTTAGGGTGAGGAGGGGGGGGGGGGGGGGAGCGGGGGGGGGGGGGGGGGGGGGGGGAGGGTAGCAGTAGGTGCGTAGCAGTGGAATGTATTTGAGCATTTGATTCATCGTTTATTGCATTGCCGTGATAAATAGTAGATACTTAGTAGGTAAGAGGTTACAATCTAAATTTTGAAATTCTATAGTAAGGTATGGCAATGATTGAGATATAGTAGTTAAGTATAGCATCATGTGGTATGGTATGGCATGATGTGCTATACTGTAGCATGATGTAGTCTTTTATGATACGACTACTATGTATTACCTTCGTCTTTGGTTTGCGCTGATAGGGTATCATCTTGTGTAATATCGAACAGCATCGTTAGTTAGGACGTAGGAACCTCAAACTACATTTATTGTGACCACAATGCTTCATGTCTTAGTGTAGTCTTTTGAGAGGTGTAGTAAAGTACCTTAACGTAAGTTCTATTATGTCCCGGTGTGGTGCAGTACGGCACTACTGTGTGCAAGCGCGTCCTACGGTGAGATGACGTAACATATTGCACATTCAAGTACAAAAGCATAAACCTCAAATGTTATTATTTGGTATGATATGTTGCAAATTTTAAATGTCAGCCTTAGTTTATAAGTTAACTTGAATTTAAAAAAATTGATAACAGTGGCTGATTAAAATGATATTGTATGGAATTGTCACACTTTGCTGTTATACCGTATTTTGGTATCGTACCATTGAGGTCTATAAACTAGGATGAAAGCTTGATCTGGCATTACTCGTATACGCAAGTCAACGTCTCATGGATAAAATATATGATTGAGGGGAAATTGTGTGGAGATCCACTCCCACCAAGAAGAGTTCTTAGAATGCAAATACATATCGTTGGACGTTGGTCTACCGGGATAACCAGGACGTAGCTAGTGAATTACTGCACTGCACGCTTCTACAAAGCCACATCCAAGTCGGTCGATCAGCAACCACATATACCTTACGAAGTGTGGTTAGACATTGAATGCTTCCCATTTGACGCACCATTATTGATACAGGAACGTAATTGTTGACATGCTTGAATCATCGATGCCCGAGCAAGCTTGACTAGATCTTGATTTATTTCAATTAGCACCGTATGTTTCTGTTTAGGTTCCACTCTGCATCGACTCTTCAAATTTTGATGTCATCGAAGCTGGCTTAAAATGTGCCCAAGGCAAATGCGTTGTAAACAGCATCAGTTTGAAAAACGGTGAAACTGATTTTCTTGAAAAGGTGGCCAAGATCAAAAAGTTTGGTGCTGCAGTTGTAATTATGGCTTTTGATGAAGTTGGACAGGTAAGCGAGACGTTATACTCGGTTATTTATCATAAATATTTTAGCTTAGGCATGTTACCTGATAATTGCCAAATAATCGCGCAGAGAATGCCGCATAGAATCCATAAATCTTATTCATCGAAGAGCAAAAGTTTCCTCTTGTATGATGTTGTTTACTTGCCGTCAGAAAGTGCCCGTACCCAGGAAGTGCCCGTACCCAGGAAGTGCCCGTACCTAGAAAGTGCCCGCTCTCAGAAAGTGCGCAATCCCAAAAAGTGCCTGTTCCCAGAAAGTGCCCCTTTCCAGAAAGTATCTATTCCTCAAAAGTGCCCGTTCCCCAAAATGCCCATCTTCAGTAACCGCTCGCACCCGCCTAGAAAGTGCCCATTTTAATGCGTATCTAGCCCCGTACGGATTCTTCCAAAGTAAGTATCTGTATCTTATAAGCGCTTATCTTTAATAAGCCCCCAACTTCAATAAGGCTCCGGTTTCTAGTAATTGCTCACCTAAAGTAGGCACTGGTCCCACGTGCACTCATATTAGTAAGGAGCTAAATGGAACGGAAGTATGAGTTATAAGTGTTGAAATTCAAAATAAGTACTTATTCTTTAGCGTTTTTAATATTCTGAGAACAATTCAAGGTGTCGGTCTATTTTCCTAGTATCCAATCAAGCATGTTCTGGAATTGTCTCTCTGAGTCTGTCATTCACTTCGGTCATACATCCCCTTGGCCTAATTTATAAAGGCAGTTCTTGGGAGTATGGTGGTGGAGATGTACTAGGTTGCTTTATGTCTTTTGGTTTCAGGTGCTTTGACGTTCCTAGTCACTAAAACGAGCCGAGTGCCCTTTCCTGCCGGCACAGTTATAAGTGATGCTTTCATCTTTCGTCATAGTATGTCATATTAACAACTCACGATGAAACGAATTAGGCTGTCTTTACTTTCCAAATTCATACTCAGCCATTTTGAGGAATTAATTTTCGTTTAATAGGCTGCAGATCTTGATAACAAAGTCGCCATTTGCCGAAGAGCTTACCGCATTTTAACGGAAAGGGCAGGAATGAATCCTAATGATATTATCTTCGATCCTAACATCTTGACAATTGGTACAGGAATGGAAGAACATAATGAGTATGCTATTGCATTCATAGAAGCAACAAAAATCATCAAGGTAAATGATTGTTGTCTTTAAGTAGTTATGTATTTCATTGTCTTCAAGAACCTATGCAGCAAATATTGAATTTCAATTTTTCAATTTCCACGGTATGCACATACAACATAATGTCATTCTGCTTATGCCTGAGATGAATTTATGTTTACAAATACTTGAAAAGTTGGTTTGTGGTACAAAATTTAAATATTGTGTTGAGTAACGAATTCATTTCGCTAAACGTTTTCACCGTACACCGATCACAGCAATCGTATGGAGTGAAATGAGAAAGCTATTACGATGAATTTATAGGAAACGAGAAGATCCTAGAAAATAACGGTACGAGAGCGCCACGTTTTCTTCCGCTCGTGTTATTGAAAAAGGCGTAGATTGTAACAAATTTATTTTGTCGACAGAGTACCGGCTTCTTTGTTTTGGTGGCTTTTAAAGCGGCAAGATGACAAGAGATCTGTCTTTGGCTAATACCCCAAACGAATCTTTTTGATAGTCGTCAGAACACGATGGATGTTGAAACAAATGCTGTCCTATTGCCGAGTCTGATTTTGTTCACACGATTCGGTGAAATTTTGGAAACTTTACTTCGTCTACTAATGAAGGCCGGCACATGTTGCGCGATTCTGTCATGTAACTTCCGCGACGTACGACCTATGCACGCGCTGGCACAGCGACACATGAGTTTATAAACTAATAAACTTTTAGGTGTGACAGGTAGTACGTCTTTTGGGGCAACAGGCAGGAGCTTTTGCATAAACAACACGCTGTTGTACTGAGGGACAACTGTTGGTCACGGCCGTTTTATTCTTTTGTCAAAACTCGAAGAAATATTCCCAATCCACGGTAGTCGCAAATATACTGGGCACTTTATAGGGCTCTATTTTGGGTCAGACGAAAATTTGGCAATTTCATTCGAAATGACAATGTTGATGACATTTTCTGGGTAGCCGTTTTCTTGAAAAATGGTTTTAATGTTGGCTAATTCTTTATCGAGTTTACTTTTTGAGCAAGTGATTAAAGCACGGTGAACCAAAGTAGCGATGAGATTTGCTTTGCGAGTTTTATTGCAAAACGAGTCCCAGTGCGTATATTGTCCCATAAATGAGGGTTTTCTGTAAACACTAGTGAGAAAATTCGAACTGTCTTTTTGAACATGAATGTCTAGAAAAGGTGAGGATTTGTTCACGTCTTTACAAATGGTAGAGTGTTGTCCTTTCGATCCGTCAGTCAGGAACTCGAACGCTTCTGGAGCAGCCAACAAACTTTCGAATAAAGCACTTAATTTATAGCTTTGTTGCAAAGATTTCTAATGCTAATGACGAGATCTTGAAACCCAAACTTGCATCAACTTAAGTTTCCCCATTTATATAAAATTAATGTAAACCGGTTATTCAGGGATCACTCGTTGTCTTATCGTTTTCTAACCAAAGCATGGGAAGGTTTTGCCACGGCACAGTGATGTGATTATAAACGTAGATTCCCGAAGATGAGCAAAACACGTTTAGAAGGACGTAGACACTTTAGAGAATAATTTTAGTTTATCCACAGTAAAACCTTCTTTCACTCTTAGCATCACTCATTAGGTCATTTTATTCCTGCGCTATTTCGACTGTATGAGAACTTCTTCCTTAAAATTTAAATTAAAGTTGAAATAACGGTTGTCCGGTGAACAGTTGTGTGACTATACTTCAAATTTTTATTT
>JAAAKM020006036.1:0-10728 GCA_010016025.2 Alatinidae sp. Z8VKAUB7J3 | reverse complement strand
AAAAAGGAAGTCAAAAGGTAATGTTTAGAATCAACTGCAACTCCCTAAACGTAAGGTAATTCAACACAAACAATAGCCAGTTATTCGAAGTCATGGCAGTCTCCTACATGGCTTCCAAGACTTTAAAAATGTTCCCCTCATCCTTCTGCTCCATGATAGTATTATTGCTAATATGTGTAATGTGCATCTTCACACTTCTTTGAGCCTCATAAAAGGCCCCCTGACTTATAATGTAGGATTTTCATATATTAATAAAGGCATTTTCTACTTAACCGCCAAAGTACCTCCTCAAAAAATTGTCATGGGTGGGAGATTACATAAAAATTAATAGGCAGGGGGCTGGAATAAGAATGTCCTGGGTGGAAAATTTTTGTCGTCTATTAGGCACCCAAGAGTAGGCTAATTAGTAATATAAATGGTCAGTAATTATTAAAAAGTAGAATTTACTATTAAAATTGTGTGTCTTATTATTGAACAATCTACTATTTTTCTTGACTGCAAGGAGGAGAGGGCTCTGAAAGCTAGCTATTTCTGGTGATGGTATAGATGTATGTCCCTGAACAACACACAGACACAAAATAACCCCATCTACCTCTGTCTGTTTGATAAGTAATACTAATATTTCTCAGGTACTACATATGGAAGCAGCTTCAGTGTATCCCTTCCACCGACTGCTGGAGAGGCAAAGAACACAATCTCTACATTGCTGGTACAAGATTTTAAATCGGGTCTAAGTGCCTTCCAGACAGGATTGGAAAAGCATTACACAGATAACAATGCACTAGTTGTGGAATTCTATGTTACCTTTGTAAGTAATTGTCAAAATTAGCATTATGGAGTGGCCATTTTATCTCCACCAAGCATAGTCCTGAAGTAATTCTTTCCTTTATACTGTACCTATACATAGTATTTGTCACCATATATGTTATACATTATGTGTAAAGAATATGTTTACCTATATGTATTATTAACTGTCAAATGTTGATTGAAAAGATACTACCCCAATCAACATAATTATGCAAGGCCAACAGCCACACCAGAAGTTTCTTTCTGCTTACTAAATGTAAGGCTGGCATGAGATGAGTGTGCAAGTGGCGCTAAAAGTTTGGAATGGCACAAAAACAACTGGTATTTCTGAGTTTTACCACAACTAGTATCAAAATCACTTTCCATTGAAACAAGCAAAACAAAACGGGAATGTACAATAATAACATAACAGGCTCAAATGTGCACAGAGGTCATTAACTGGGTAAAACAGGCAGCTGCTAACAAACTAAGTCCACATCTGTTGCCTAAACAAAAATACAAAAATACAGTACAAATTTTATTAGTATCAGTCACAAAAAAACGACAAAGTAAACCAGAAATTTCACGTAGAAAAGGTCTTAACTTAGCTTAATTGTGTATCGGAAACCAAATACGTGGCCTTGAAATGAGTCATTTCAAAATCCTCTCTTTTTGATGATGCTTTCTAATTATAATGGTCTTTGGATTGATGAAGGGACAGAGTGCAGTTCTTCCTTGGTCAAATCACACAGCACAGAGAGGCTAGTCTCCAATTTCGTAGAGCTGGATGTCTATGTCCACCAGTGGATGATTGGGGGCTAATCTGGCTACTAGAGAATAAAACTATGTTAACATTGGAGGTCACCTAGCTCAGTTGGTAGAGCGCGCTCTGCGAAAGCATAGGTCCCGGGTTTCATCCTCGGTGGTGACATGCTTTTCTATATCTCCAGTGTTCCTTTCAAGACTAACATTTCAGATCCTCTCTTCTCAGTGATGCTTTCTAATTATAATGGTCTTTGGATTGATGAAGGGACAGATTGCAGTTCTTCCTTGGTCAAATCACACAGCACAGAGAGGCTAGTCTCCAATTTCGTAGAGCTGGATGTCTATGTCCACCAGTGGATGATTGGGGGCTAATCTGGCTACTAGAGAATAAAACTATGTTAACATTGGAGGTCACCTAGCTCAGTTGGTTGAGTGCACCCCGTGATGAGAGGGGCAGGTCACGGGTTTGATCTGCGGTGGTGACATGCTTTTCTATTTCTCTACTGTTCCTTTGAAATCCTCTCTTCTCGCTGATTGATACAATAAAATTAATGTTACTGTTCTAAAAGTCAAAGCAACATTTATTACAATTGATCTCTCTCTCTGCAATTTAGTGAATTTAGTAATCACTTTCTGCAACTGTTGAAGTGGTAGCCATTGTGAGACACTCAATGACTAGAGGTTTCTTAACCTTATTGAAAGCTTCCTTGGCTAGTGGCACTCTTGTTGATCTAGGAGACCTGCAGATCTTTTAACTGTTATAACATTCTCAAACCGTAACATTTCAATCTGATTTGTTCTCCTAATCTTTATTGCAAGATCATTTGTTGTATGAAGTTTACTGTGTTGACAATCCAAAAGTATTTGAACTGGAAGGTGGCTTGTCTCTTTCCATGGTGGAAGGTTAAGTTACTGAGCAAACCACATTCTTGATACCTAGAAAAATATGATGACTGCATTTGACTAAGTATCATACCAAAGCAGAGGAATTTGTATTATCAAACTCTAAGGAATAATCAGTGTTTGCCATAAACATTTTCGGGGACACTTACTGAATTAGACAAAGTTTGAGAAACAACAAGAGTTACAAAAGTGTGAGAAAAATATATTTTAAAAATGTTTCCAAATTTAAGAGAATCACTTCCAGTTTCAACAGAAAGATTATTTCCTGTGAACATAATTTTATATCTAGATGATGCAATTTATAAATATTTGGTTCATTTTGTAGTTTACGTTCTTTGAATTTGTTAAAATTGATGCTAAAACTGTATGCAGAAATGTAAGGTATTAGAAATATTGAATTTTTACTGTATACAGTATGCAAGAAACAGTGCCATAGCAACAAAGCCAATGAATCTTTGTTGTTCACTGTACAATATCTCGATATATTTCCAGACATGTCACAAAATTGCAGCACAAGAGAAAACTTGGTAATGGAGGCTTGAAGACTTTACCATGCTCAAGGGCGTCCTAGCCCCTGGTAGGCTTAAGTTTTACAGGGGTTAAACATATTAAACACTTGATGTTGCTTTTCTTCCTAACTTGTCAACCATCAAAAGATTTCTATGACTAGTTTTAACCACCTTGTTTCAATGTTTGTCATTTACCTAGTCATGTGCTATAGCCATTTAGCAAATGTCCTTTTAAATATGTCAATACTGGTAATAAGAATTGTGCGGTTAGTGTTTGGTTCCAGTTAACTTTCCCATTCACGTGGAGGTGAGTTACGTGCTTTTTTTCATTTCTCTGAACCAGGCCTCTAAGATCAATGCTTTTAGCAGTATAGTGTCTGCCTTCGGCATGGCCAAATATTTGTTTCTTATTATCTGTCTTGTAGCCATGTACCCTTGCAACAGAACCTCAACGGAGCTGTTTTCAAATCATTAAAGTACCAAACATTGAAACTTTATTGGATGCAAATGAAGAGGCACGTCTGGGTTCCAGTAGCTCCAACCAAGGCATACTTTCCTTTCAAAACTTGCTTTATTATCTGGCAGAAAATTCAGGAAACTTCAACCCACCATACAAGTAAGGCACTGAAAGTTTTAGATATTAAATAAAGAGAAATTTGCTCCTTAACGAAGGTGATATAAATAGTGAGAAAGGGTATCTGTTAAAGATGTTACTTGACACCTGTAAGTGTTTGTACAATGTGGGATAGGGATTTTTATTTAGGCTTTGTTCATTTCCACTAACATTTTCAATATCATACATCATGCTCCAAATATTGCTGGTACTTGTTTCACTGATACCCTAAAGTAGAAAGACTAATTGAAACTTGGCAAGGGCATCTCAAATCGAACACCGGTTTATTTATTTGCAAAGCAGGCTCTGCATCACGGAAATGCCATGCCTCTGCATTGGTGGTTATGGGGAGTGAAGTGGACTAATCCCTGCCTCAAATGCGGTACAACCCAAGATAAAGGGGATATAAGCATTAACTCATTTTCTCGACAGCCACCCGGTGCACCCTTTTCTCCTCGTGGGTACGTCTTTTTTCAGAGCTTCGCCGGATTCATCCGCATGTGCTAATTAGACTGCTTTAACAACAAAACTGACAAGGAATTGTACAAATCATATTTCCACCTGCATAAATTGAATAAACGAATCAAAATGAGCTCCTGATAGATTTATATGTGTATTGAAATGTAGGGTTGTATACTAAGGCAAAAAGGGGTAAACGCTTTTATTTCACCCGGTTGATTAGTTAAAAACAGATAAAGTTAGATCCCGTCTAAATTTATGGAAACAAAGCTCGCTCATTTCTCCCCAAAAGTAAAATGTTGCATATTTATATATTGATATATTTGATGTGTCCGAACTGGAGATCCCAGTAATAAATATTCATGGTAAACGTGAACTTGTATACTTACACTCCAACTGTTTGTAATATTATTGCAGCTGCCCAAATCCCGAGCTGTACTTGGTCACTGAAGTGCTTTTGCCTTAAAACCCTTTCTTTGACATTCCATTTCCAAAATGGTTTTCTGTTATGTCACTTTAGCAATTCATTATTAACATCGAGGATGACAAATGCTGTTGGTGGAAATGCATTCACTTCATTCTTAGTTGCTGTGGAGAAAAATTACAGTAGTTTGACTCCATTGCTCTTTTCCTTGATATCATCGGCCTCCAAAATTAAGAATTTCCCAATAGTGAACACTGTTTACTCACAGGTATGTGCCTATGAATCACATTATACCTCTTTAGATGGTCATGTGTTTCAAGTCCTAGTATAATCTAAACACATTGCAGAAGAATCTTAACTGACACTTCAAAATCTTGCTAATTCATGTTAGTAGGAAGAGCATCAGGCTTTATAAGGTGACTAAAACCTACAAAGGCGTGCAAAGTTGTTGATTAAACATAAATTTCATATACAGGTAGCAGTGAAAGGAATTCTACTTTGAAGTACAAATAATCATCTTAACGTAGGTACTACGATATAGAAAGTTCATTGTTAGCAGCGGTTAGTTAACTCTTTGCGTCTTTTGGGGGAACATATGGAGTAGTTATAACCCTTTCTATTATTATGGACGTGGAAACAACAGCTTTTTAGTCACCATTCTTGACATTTATATGCTCTATAGAGAAACGCCTCTATAGAGAATATAGAAAGGTTTGGAAAGATAGAATCTGTGGAGTTACCATTTCGTATCTAAACACAAGTCTGCGATAATCATTCAATGTGCACTGCAAAGAATCAGTTTGCACGTGTGCTTGAATTTTTGTAAATCCTTGAAACTAGAGGCTTTGTTCGTAAACCCTTTCCTTGCTTTTGAAGGTTTTTTTTACTTGGAGAATTATGTTACTTCTGCATTGTAAGCTTTAGTTCTTAAGTAATTGCTGTGATATGTCCGTGAAGAAGAAGTCGTAGAATGAACCTTGTAGGTAAAGCAAGACGGGTGTATACATATGGATGCATGGCAATGGTGTTTATAGGTATTTCGCTTTGTTTCGTTCCACGCGAAGATGATTTTGTTGTTTGTAATAAAAATGTTGCTACCCTCTTACAATAATGTAGGGCCTTCTCGGACAACACGAAAGTGCATATGAAACTCTCAGGGGGATACTGAAAGCTGAAAAGTATGCAAATTCTACCTACGCAGAAGAATTAAAGAAAGAAATATCCATTTTGCAAAGATCAGTTCAAAGACTTGAAGTTGACAAGGTATCTCGTATGTGTGTGTGAGTGTGTGCATGTAGGCTTACGTATATCTACATATATTCATTAAGGGAGATGAAGAGCCGATGGAATTTGGAAATATCCACTAATATCGTTATTATTATTATTTTTTATTTGGTTGGGTTTTCATAGGTCGTTTGCAGTCTGAGCGTTCCGGAAATGAAATTTCGTTTCCGCTTTCCAGATGGAGGGCAAACAAACCGATTTTGACATAAGAAACACAACGGGAAATACAGTACGAGGGACTGTTTTGATTACATTAAAAGCGAAAAAAGTTGTGCCTGGCAATTTCGGAGAGCGGAATTAGTGGCATCATATCATAAGGCTGATGTGTATGAATTTGAAAACAATATTCTACGCAATTTTTGACAATTCTTGGAACGTTCTTGACATAATCACAAATATATGTGTAGAGATATCGTGCAGCTGGCTCCTCAAAGTCTCAGATAATAATATCTAAGGGAATTTCTTTGGGTAATCACGTGCCTCAACTAATATATATCTTTAGGAGAGTTGGTTAGGAGGGTTAATTACCCCATCTACTGGGCACCGGGGGTGGGTCACAATGGATCCCATACTGGGCTCCATCATTACATTTCCAGGAAATTAAAGTAAAGCAGAGGGAGGAAGGCTAAGAAAGAAGTTTGGAAAGGTATATACTGCCTTAAAATAGGGGGAGTGTGGGAATGTTTCCAAATAGAAATTTGAAGAGCGGTCTGTAGTGTACCACCCACCATGGTCCAAAACAGTAATGTCAATGATAATTTCTGCCCACAAAACGCTACAATTTTGTTAGAAATAGTTTTTATCGTGGTAATCCAATGTTTGAGTCATAACTTCCGCATCCTATTATTTAGAGGCGTTTGTAGATTTGCACCCCCTCATTAATGTAACAACGGAAACCGTAGAGTAACCCTCTACCAAAAAACTCGTACACTTGCGCCGGAGAGACAAAGACGAAGGCCTACTATGGAGTAACCGTCAAGTTGCAGCCCCGTAAACAGGTGCTAATATTTGGATGCATATATTGTAGTAACGGATGCAGCTAACCTGAATGTTTTCAAATTTTTGTAGCTTAAAACAATCTAATCACAGGCATCACAAAATCTGGAGGCCGTCCTTAACATCCATGTGCTTTGCTGGTAGAACTATTTTTCTTGTCAATTTTGAACACAGATTTTAAAATTGCAACATGCTGAAAGTTACGTTTGCCCTTACTACGCCTTCACGTCTAGTTCATAACCTAAAATGTTCTTAATTTTGAGTGAAACTAACAGAATTTTGCCGAGTTTGATACATCGCATTTGGCCTTTCAAATCTTGACCAGTCAACTGTGTCGAAAATTTGATATGAACAGTTTCATGAATGTTCCGTCTTCTCCGTGAGGAAGTCCTTGATGTAGTGAAAGGAGAAGACATACTAAACCGGAATAATTCTGAATGATCATGCCGACCATAAAGCAAAAAATGCCTTTTCAGATTCAAGCTGCCGTCCAGAAATAGTGTTAATAAGTCATCAACAATCTGACGTTGTATCCGTCACACAACCTACGTAAACAATCAAAAGGGAAAATTGTAGATCAACAGACCTGTAGAAAGACACGTTTTACCTCCGATCATCTGCATAGTTTTTGAGAATTAATGATGCCCCCAAATATTCGTACTCGTAGATATCATTGGCGTTTCATGGACGTGGTAGAATTGGATCTTTCAGATGTTAACCTCCTTTTAACTAAATTTGAATTGCTTTGCCGGGCCATCCATGTACTTCCCATCCCAAAGGAATTTTATTCATCTCGTAAACACGACGATATCTCGAAATATCAAGCAAATAATATCCTCAACTTTAACAGAGTTCAGACCGTGCTGCCGATTTTTTTGCCCTCCACTTGAGCCGTTCACGTGGCACGAGTACCGGAAATGGCTCAGACTGCAAACGACCTCTTGTTGTTGTTGTTGTTGTTGTTGTTGTTGTTTTTGTTGTTTTTAAGTGTGTCTAATTATATTTGTTGTGTTTGTTTAAATATTAAACACTCCTATATATTGGATTCTGAATGCCCATTCCATGCCAGGAGAAAAAAGCGGGAAATGTTTCTTTCCTATAAAGGATAACGTGAAAGGCATTGAGTCTAAAAAATATTATTACTATTACTGTTATATTTACGGCAATCTACGAATTCTTACGTATTTTTTCAAGGTTGGGTGAGACAATTTTGCATAGAAAAATTCAAACTTCTTTTGCAGCGTAAGTTCGGAACATTGACCACGTTATACTACATTCTGTGTGTGCTTGATAGCCACTGCTTGAAACGATTCCCCCTGCTGTTAGTTGTCTCGTTTTTGCTCTAGACTTATGATCATTTCCTTTACGAGCTGAGCTTTAAAGTAAACATCGTTGTGTAGATCATGCTGTAGTCGGTATGTAAATTAACAATAATATTCCTTAAAGGTAATACAGTGGGCTGCTGTTCGTCACGAATAGAGAAGATAAGATAAGATATTGGTAGTAATTTTTGTGCCAGTGCCAACAGTCACAGTGGGAGGTTGTGATTTCATGTGTTTAATCTTAAGTACTTTATCCGACACATCTTAGGATCATCTCCTCGAAGAGAATTCTGTAATGAAAGAGGAAGTGACAGAAATGAGAAAGAAATTCACCGAAGAAGTTGTATCAAAAACACGCCTTTCCTCGGTAATGGTAAATTCAGAGGAAGAAAAATTACAGGTATGATAATAAGACCTTTCTTCGTTACTTGAGTACGCTGAAAGTGTTGTGACCCACGAAGTCATGGACTGACTGTGACTGACGCCAACGAGGTTGCTTTCCACGTTTGCCCCTATTGGAGCTCATTCAATTGTTATTGTATCAAGTTGGGAAAGTCGCTTCTAAAGGCACCCAAGAGATTACGTCAATTGTTGTGATAAATTATCATTGTTTCTCATTTCAATTCTTGCGATTGAATTAGCTTAAACAACGGTCATAGTAGCATAAATTTTCTAAATATTACGAGTGTATTTATCTGTAGCTCGAAGACGTAGGATGAGGTCGCATTAACTGTCCTGATTAAGAGGTTTGATGGGCGACATTGACGTAGAAAACTAATGACGTTGGGATGACCGTATCGAGAATGTTCTAAACAGTTTGGTTTTGGTACAGTGCAAAGAGAATATGCCGCAAAAATATCTCGTTTCTCGGTCTTTACCAAATTAGTTGATTTTGATGCCTTATGTTTTATGCTGTTGTCGTACGGCACACCCACAGTCGATATGCACGATAACAAAGGATTTTCAGAGATTGTACACTTTATCCCGATATCTAGATTGAGCCAGCAAAATGAGCCTGATTCAGTTTTTATCATAGTTAAAGAATAATAGCCCCTTGTTGTGGTAAAGTAGAACAAGATTGTCTCTTTGTCTGGGCTTAGGACAGAATTTTGATGAAGTATTTAGTACTTGATAGCAGTTTAATAACAACTTATCTTCCACGAAATAGCGAAAACATTGTGTCTGAAAAGCTTTTTTCGTCTGACACTCCTCAGAGTACTAACGTCAGAATGATCGAAATGGAATGTGTAAAAGAGTAAACCAAACTGTATTTAGAAGGAGCCAATCAGAAATTGGGCTGCCTGAACGCCTTGTTTTTTTGTTTTTGGATCAATCAGCGTCCATTACAACAAGATTAATTGAATAGGCCTAGCGAAAGAACGAATCCTTTTTGTCTGCAAAGCAAATCACGGAAATTTAAAAACTTTGGTACAACGTTTCTTTTCTCGCATAGTTCTAAAAATCGAAGATCTAGCTTGCATCTTTCCCGCTTAAACTCTAAGAGTTGAAATTTTTGAAAGCATACCAACGCTTCCCTGTTGTAGTGTTTAACAATAACGTCTGCGGTGGACAATCCAGGCGGAAAACGAATTCTTATTATAAGGATAAGTGCCCAGCACAAGGCGCGTAGGTTAACCATAGTGACAGAACGTAATATGATGAAGATTCGATGTATTCTACCACCATCCTCGAATCAATTAATTTTTTAAGTTTCTGAGGAATTCGTTAATGTATTTAAGCAAGATCGTCTGCCTCGCGATGTTATACGATAGGATCAGACCCTCCGGGTCACAACCTTCTACGTATGTATGGCCTCCCTAAAGCACATAAAAAATAACTTCCTTTTCGACCGATTCTTTCTATGATTGGCTCCTCGCAACATGAAATGGCCAAATGGCTTTCAGAAATCTTACAACCCGTACTTCATCTTTATTCGGAAAATTGTGCTAAAGACTCGATTACTTTCGCCAATCATACCCAAAAGCTTGATTTTGGTTCTAACAATATTTCTGTGTTCTTTTGACATCTGTACCTTGTTTACAAACGTTCCCTTAGATGAGACAATTAAAAAATGCGCCGATGCATTGTATAGAGGTAACCTTGCCCCTCCCCAATTCCCTGAAGACGTTTTTATCGAATTGATGGAAGTTGCAACACGTGGTGTTGCATTCAGCTTCAATAATGAAATGTACCGACAACAGAGCGGGATAAGCATTGGAAGTCCCTTGGGTCCAGCATTGGCAAATATCTGTGTTGGCTTTCATGAACTTCAACAGTTTGAATCCTGCCAAAAGCCCATTGTTTATTTCCGTTATGTCGATGACACATATGCAATATTTGAAAGGATCGTCCGAATGCGACGAATTCACAAGCGTGTACAGAAAACCTACATTTTCCGGCCAATACATCTCCTGGAATTCGTTCTGCCCAAAAACACGGAAGATTAACCTCATCAAAACTTTAGCTCACCGCGCTCTCATGATTTGCTCCGATATAAAGTTAAAATCGGAACTCAATTTTCTAAAGCAAAGTTTTCTTTCTAATGGCTATCCCGAAGACATCGTTGACAGCACTATTAGATTTAAACTTACACAGTTCTCCAAAGAAAAACGCTTCGAACCTAAAAAATGGCCTGTATACTTAAAACTACCGTGGCGTGGAAACTTT
>JAAAKM020006035.1:0-10729 GCA_010016025.2 Alatinidae sp. Z8VKAUB7J3 | reverse complement strand
TATCATCTTGTATTTGTGATCAATATCATCGCTACAGGATTGCAATCGAATACTCAGATAGCTTATGAAAAACTTTATTTTCCCCTGTTCGTTAATTTCCAATATTTGTACAAACTATTCAAAACCACGAAAGCGTTGGTATGGGTAGAGGATCTTGTCTATTGAATTCTTGTTAGGTCGTAATATTCCGACAGTATGACTCATCCTGAAAAGGAGGCAAATAAAAGCTTGAACATCGCGAGCCCTTAGAATAAAATATCTAAAATCATTGGAAATCCGTTCATATGTAAGATATTATATGATTTTTGAGTAGAATACTGCCGCAGATACAAATTTGATGAGCGGAATAATGATATGAACTATTTTAACAAGCAGTAAGTGTTCCACCTCAATGAAAGAACAATTTTAAAAAATACATGTACTGTTAATTCTGAACGAAAACTACTTTTACTTTGTCTTTCCACCAAGATGTCATTTATTTTATACTACCAAATATTTCTTTTACCTATAAATTAATGCAATTGCAAAATGTATATAACTTAGCAAATCAAAGGATTGAAGGTAATCAATTATTCGTACAAAGTGATTTGTGAGTCTGTGTAAATTTGCTGCTGTAACAAGCATGCGTTGCTGTAGCAAGGTTGGGATTAATTATTCCACGGCTTTTATGATAATTTGACTTTTTCCGTCAAAGATTCCAGTTGTGTCAGGATTTTAATCTGATGCTTGGAAAGACAGCGTCTGATAAGATCTGTCAGAAAGACCTTAGCATATACAATCCTCTTTTTTCTTAAGCTGATATAGACTACCGAGTTACTGAATAAAACCCTCATTTGTGAGCAATATAATAATAACACAACCATTTGAGATTAATAGACATGCCAGTGATGACCTTATATCCAGCTTACATTATCGATGCATTTTCATCAGTATTTGATGCAAATAAGAAACATACTCTCATAAATGAACTCTGAATGACTAATTATTTTCCAGGATTAAACAGAAAAATATTTCAAAATCACACATTATACATAAAAGAAAACGGTTCTAATTTTTACTTCAAAAAATATGAACATTAGTTATTAAAGTCCTTTTTAATCAGCTAATGCCTGTTTAAGGTGTCGGACCTATCCTAAATACCTCTTTTTGTGTTCAGCGTATCACGACTCTAGATTTAAATTGCAGCCAGGAGGATGGTAGGATATGAGAGGAGGAAGAACAATAAAAGAAAAATAATCAAATTAAAAAAGTGACTTTCAGTGGGTTAGCATTGCACAAAAATATTCACATGTCAACTCAGTCGTTGCCGTAGATAGTAAAATTTATCATATGAGAAATCGTTGTGTTTTCCGACTCACGACATGAGAATCTCTACTATCTATTTATTGATTCATTGAATGACTGTGGTATAGTTGACCTTGGTTTATACGTGAAGCTGTCGATAATCATGTTGTTGATTTCTATAGTGTTCAAACACATTGTTGAGAAAAACAACGAAGAAAAGTTTTAAAAGATGCTAAAGAATTACAACATATGTCACCAACGGGATATTTTTTATTTTAATTGTAGCTTTTCAAAAGTGTTTATAACAAATCGTCTCTTCTCGATGATCCTTTGTTAGGTAAAAGTTTTACTGAAAGTGTCACCTGCAACTTGAAATAGGCTAATTGAATATATTTTTTCTCCATAAACAGGCTATGTCAGAGAAGCTCATAATAGAGGTTGTCTTTGTGCACTTTTAATTGATGTATTCGTGTTCGTGTATCGTAAATATCATAATTATACTATTTCCCAAATTGTACTCTTGGGTAGCAGCAGATTTGCATGGCATAGATACATCAAGCTAATTTCTTTGATATCCTCCTCCTCCTCCTCATCATCATCATCTCACATAGGCCTCCCGAAGGACAGGTGTAGTTCTGATCATATGCCGCCACCCTTCCCTGCCATGTGATGCCTGAACAGCTTCCTTTGCTGCGCAACCTAACAGTTGTATGATGTCATCCAGCCATGACTTCGCTGGTCTTCCTCTCTTCCTTTTACCCTCAACCATCCCCAGTATGATATCTTTTCAAGGCAACTGCGACGCATTTTATGCCCGAAGGAAGCTAATTTTGTTGAAGAATAAAGCTAAGGAGTTTCTTGGACGTGTAATTTATCCTCTGCAAAACATACGAGTTGATACGATTCTAAAACTATTTGATGCTTAGCATTTGCTAACACCACATTTCAAATTCTTCAATTTTTATTCGATCGGAAGCTTTAATTGTCCATTAGAAGCGACTTAAAAGACCTGAAAATATCCTTATAGGTATTTCAATGGATTAATATATAACCTATATATATGATTTGTAACTGAATTAGGTAATAATTATAAAGAACTGTGTGTATGATGATAACGTTTGTGTTGACTAATTATTTCCAGCCACTTTAAAAGCTGCCAACAGCAACGCAGCCAGTCAAATTTCAAAACAATACCTCTTCCCTCCCCTCCTTCCTTCCAAGCCATCCCACCTTGGCTTTATTGGCTGGGGAAATTTTGAATTTTTTACAGTCCCTAGAAGGCTCAAAATTGCGTTTGATAGACGTAGACTTCTCGTCTTTCTTATCTCATTTCATAAGTAAATTGAAACATACAAGTGATCCATCTTCATCTTCATTTGCCAAGACGTCGCTTCTTCCTCTATGTTGTATCTAATTGCATTAACACGACTTCTTTTTTTCTCAGGCCAACGAAAGAAACCGAATAACCACCATCCAATGTGCTGCTGGCATTGTATTGAATGTGGTGGTAATACAATTTCCAATAAGTCAAATATGGACATGTGTATTCCTTGCAATGAAAATCAGTGGCCAAGCAAAGATAGGTCTTCTTGTCATCCAGTCGAGAATATATATCTTAGTTGGAGCAACAAATGGGTTAGAGCTCTTATTATTATTGCTGCTATTAATGTGACACTGGTTTTGGTGACATTTGGAATATTTGCAGTTAACAGGTAAATTATTTGTACACTTGTACCTACATTTGTATATACCACTAGTGTTATTGTCTACTCACTATCCCAATCTATCCCCATCACTCTTTTGTGCTAAGTTGTACGAGGGATCAAATAAACGAATGGAATTTTTTCTAGATTTTCGTAAAGTAGAGGATCATATACCCTTAAAATAAATCCTTGAAATGGGGGAATGTGAAAATAAAATGGAGGTGTGGATATTTGTTTTTACAAAAACATTTACTATAGAATGAAATGAAAATGACAATGAAAATTTTGCGGACAGTGATGGTGAAGAAGAGATTGTATTGCCAGAGAATGATGTGCCAGTACCAGAAAATAAACTTACGCACGGAAATATATCAGTCCTTCTTGATCCAGAGCCTAAAGTTCACTTGGTATGTTTAAGTAGAATTAAATCTGCTACTAACTCTGAGAAGAAAAGTAGCTATGCCAACCTTCTACCATTTTGGATCAGAGTTGAAATTATGTTGGCTGGTAAACAACAGAGTGGTAAAGACAGTATCGTAGCCAGGGGGATGCTTGGTATGCTTAGCATCCTCTAGAAGTAGACTTTAAGGTAAAATAGCATCCCCTAATTCATAGTCGCCTGTCCCAGAGTTTTAAAATGTTTCAGAGCATTTCTTAGACTTGCTGAATACCCTGCTCCATATATCTTTCCCAAGATATAAAATCTGCACACCTAGATCTGTTCATGTCTTGTCCCTTTATTTTAGGGCTCCCAAAATGATTCTAAAACGATTCTAAAATGCAGAGATATATCGACAAATGTCACACCAAGCTTAAAAGGGTTCACCGATTTTCCAGAAGGGCTGTCACAAAAAGTACGTTTATTGGTGAAGCATGCCATACGTTAATTGAAGAAGCATGCCCTAAAATATGCTCATAGGTAATAAGCATGCCCTACAGAGATATTCTGGCTACTGCACTGGGTAAAGCTTGAGAGAGGAAAACAAACTAAGTTGATAACAATTCTACAATCTTTTCACTACGTAACTTGTGGAATTGTCCTCGCTGATGAAGATAATTGGAGACATGCATAATAATGTTTCAGTAAATTTTTGTTTCTTAGCATTACAGACCTTCCAGTATATGAATTTAAATAACCAACAATTTATGAACACAATTTCTTCATGCATTAAACTAAGTTCTTTCTCCATGGTCGTACCTTACTTTAAGATAGTAGTACACGTAACTTCTAAAATCGTAAATATACAGCAAGATATAAGGACTAACCTAAATTTAAGTCTTTGGCAACAGCCCAGATTGATTCAAATCATCAGTGTACGATGATTCATGGTGTTATGAAATTGTTAAGATTTTACAACATGTTTCCACTCAAGTTTTTAGAAGACCTTAATTTTATAGAGCTAATCATTTTGAGTAATTTGGAAGAGGCAGGGTTGGTTCTCTGAAAGCTACATTTATAATTGTGACTTTGGAGTTCATCTTTGAACTGTTGACCGCTCAAGTCAAGGACACTTAGTAAAATTAACATGCACATTTAACCCCTTAAGTATAGTGGCATCTTCCTCCTAAGAGATGCAATTTACAAGGAACGTCACACATAGATACCAAAAACAGAAAAGGGCTTCACTGCTAAAATATTTCTTCAATGCAATTATGGCAAAAAGGAAAATGCGATTAGAAATGTCCAGTCAACATCTTTTTGAAAACCATCCATTTCATCCACCTCCATTCTCTCTTGTTCTTGATTTGGTACGCCATTCTAAAATTGAATATCCTCGTTAAAAGGAAACTTAAAATTTGTTATGTCGGCTGAAGTGGCTAGCTCCTATATATTGCTGAAAGTAATTTTTAATTCCATTGCACAATTTAGCACCAAAGTACAGGATGGACGTGTTGTTTTAAAAATTCCCGATAAAAAAAATTTGCTTCCATATCTCTACAATATCATAGTGATCCCATGGTAATACAATAACACTTGTGATTTCATATCCCCCAAGTCGCCCTATCAATTACGCGTCTAAAAGTTGCTTATTGTATATGTTTTAACTGACAAGGAACAAGTTTAGTTAAAGTAGATCTACGTTATGTAGATGCATCGTAACTTCTTTAAGTTCAGGCAATTTATCGACGCCTTATTTTGACATTAAACAGGAATACGTTTTTACCAAGAAATCAGTATATGCTTTCTCAAAAAAATGTATAATAGATTTGGTATATTAAAAATCTTTGCATAATACACATTATTACAAATTGAAAGAGCAGCGTAGTCACTGATATTTATGACGATGATAGCGATGATGATGGTGATGACGATGGTGATGATGATAATGATGGTAATGTAGATGATGACGACAATGCTGCTAATGATAACGATGGTGATTTATGATCTTGGTTGGTGGATAAGGACGATAACGATTATGATGATGACAATAAAATGAATATTGATGATGATGATGTTGATAATCAATGTTGATTAATAATGACTATTATGAGGATGATATGGATTACCATGATTTGGAAAATGATGATAGTAATACTGATGATGATCATTATAACGATGAAGATGTTGGTGGTGGTGATGATGGTGATGTTGATAATGATGACAATGGTTATGATGATGATGTTCTTGGTAATGGATAATAACGCTAGAAATTATTACAAAGGTGATAATGTTGATACTAAATTTTGAAAAATGATGACCATTATGGTATGACATGGATGATTGTTATATGGATGATGACGATGATGATGACGATGATGATGATGATGGTGGTGGTGATTATGATGATAATGTCCACGATGATGATAATAGCCTTAATATTGATTATATCATGTACGTATTAATCAAAACAGAACCATCAATGCCTTTGTAATTCATGCTTTAAAGCTTGCCAGCGTGCTAACTTTGTAGGAAATAAACTAACAAGGCCGTATAGAAACATGTCTGGGTAACAACAAATGAACCCACTGGTAAGGCCGTAAATACATTGTATTTTCTGTAAATCATGCCATAATGGTTCGGAGATACAAAAAGAAGTCAGCACAAGAGGAATTTCTAACCTTAATTCAATATATTTGATTAAACGTTCTTTAGTCAGCATTAAAGATTAGTGCTACCGTCAACACGGAAAGCAGAAAAATAAAATTATGACCTATTGCTAATCCTTTTGACCCGAATTTAAATGAATAATTCCCCTGATGATTCCGTGATATTTGTTTGCGTATTAAAACCTGTTGCCTTTGCCCCGTCCTATGATTATATTATATATTGCTTATTATCTTTGCTTAGTAAGTGCCAATATACCCATCCAGTAGTGGCTAGGTTCTAGCGTCATCCTTCCGTTATTTGATTAAACATACTAAAGTTTTGATTATCTCAATATTTCTTCCTTAGAGAAACTGCAGTTGTGAGAGCATCAAGCAGAAGTCTTTGCTACATTTTACTCGTTGGCGTTATCCTGTTTTACGTTCTCCCATTTTCTATGATTGGAAAGCCGACAAATCTAAAATGCCGCTTACAGCCTTTTGCTCTTGGGATATGTTTTTCTGTCAATGTAGGTAAGTGCGGTTACGTGAAGACAATGGATTTTGACATGAAGACATCGGTTTTATTTAATGCCTTATTTCAGTTTTTGTTGCATTTAAATGTGGGCAGCGACGTGATGGGCGGCATTAGAACTTCGCAATACAAAACGTAGCGAGTTGTCCTGCATAGAAACGCCACAAGATTACAATACGCATTAAAGTTCTGCCTTATTCTAATGATGACCTGCGAAGTGGCTTCGCATGTTCCAAGCTTATGAGAATTCGCTGAAGATGAAGTGCAGCCTGATAACGAAGAAATAAGCACCTCCACACTGAAACATAGTTACAACTGCCTTTATCGAGAAATAATAGTGGAAAAGGGAACGTCAGAAAATAGCCTGATAATGCATTACCAGCAGCAACGTTTTACAAACATTCTTGGAAATGCCCCCGATGCCCATGAAAATGAAGCGCCAAGCCTTCCTCTCTTGAGTACCCCACCCTTAAGAAATCCCTGCGTTCACCATTACAAAATACCGTAGAAAAAGATAAGGTTAGTTGCCAATTTTTGTCTCGTCGATATACAGAAGTACTAATCTCGTCTAGCCAGAGGGCTTTAGCTAACTAAGAAGGGAGAGTGATTTTCTTCACATCTTACCCTTAGAACGAGCACGATTTTTTACAACAAAGAAAATATTTCTAACAATTTGTGAATTTAGCAATTAACATTTGCATTGTACCATAACATGATAATCAGATTGTATACAAAAGTTTCCATGCCCATTGTGAACAAAAAAATGTACTACCAGCAGCAACGTTTTATAAACTTTCTTGTAAATGCCCCCACTACCCACCCTTAAGAAATGCCTGGGTTCACCACTACATAATAACGGAGAGAAAGATAAGGTTAGTTGCCAATTTTAGTCTCGACGATATACAGAGCTATTAATCTCGACTTTTCTAGACAGAGCGCTTTATCTGAGTAAGATGGGAGAGCGATTTTACTTACATCTTACCCTCACAACGACCGCGAGTCTTTACAAGAAAGAAAATATATCTAACAACTTTTAAATTTAGCAATTAACATTTGTACCAAGAAAAGGATAATCAGATTGTATACAAAGGTTTCCACGCCCATTGTGAACTAAAAAAATGTACTTTACGGCCAAATAATATTAACCCATCTGGAAGATCGATGATGATAGTGGACACATTGTAAATTTATTTTTTAGATCCAGATTGTAAAAAGAGCCGACGGGGAAAGTCGCGATCCTGAAATGAATTTATTATGTATCCGCTATTATCATTAAAATTTTGTACTGCCACCAATATGTCCAGGAACCAATCACCGCAGATTGATAAAAGAGTTTTCAACTCAATGTACATTTCTTGATATATTTCCTTACTTTTTCAAACATTGGGTCTTTTTCCAAACCTTTTAAGATGATAATGTCACAAAATGATCCTGAGCTTTAGAAACTTTAAGAATTGGTATTCACGATGATAAATAATGATTAGCCACTTACAACCAGCATTTGATAGAAAAAGCAACATAACACCCACTGTTTTACAAACAGCGGCTTCATCGAGAAGAGAGGATTTGAAATGTTAGTTTTGAAAAGAACACTAGAGAAATAGAAAATATGTCACCAACGGGGATCGAACATTTCAAATCCTCTCTTCTGGGTGTCGATATCCACCGGTGACTGACTGGGAACTAATGTGGCGACTAGAGAAATAGAGTATGTTAACATCGGAGGCCACCTAGCTCAGTTGGGTCACAGGCTCGATCCCTGGTGTTGACATGCTTTTCTATTTCCCTAGTGTTCTTTTCAAAACGGCAGCTTGCAACGCTTTTCCATATACATATATGGAATATCTAAAAGAACAATCAAATGTGAAACGAAAGCATGGACGTTATGCTCGACAATGACAGATGTAGATGACATCTTGCTCTGCACTGAAAATAAAAAATTTTTGTTATTAAGTTTGTGGATATTAATGCTTCAGAAGAAATTGAGACTTATTTAATAGTGACAATAGTGACTACATTTCGCATTCGTACGCTTACACCATTTTTGTATATAAAAATTACATTTTTTTACTTTTAATCAGGTTTTGTTAAAGACAGCACATCCGACCAAGAAAATGCTAAGATATCTTAAGCAAACGGTTCCTTACCTGTATTTCCTTAAAATAGAGATGCATAGGCAATTGTGGAGGACTTCCGTCATAGTTTGCTATTAAAATAACTTCAATGCTCTAATTTAAATCTAAAGTCAGTCTTTGAAGAGAACGGTATAGAAGAAACAAGTCCACTGTTTATAGATAAAAAGTCCAAATCGCCTTGAAAGTATTTATCAAGCAAAATAGTAGTTTTAGTTTTACCCTTCGAGGAGCCATTGTACAACGGGTTGAAACAAAGTCACAAGAAATTCCAAAGGTTTCACTGATTATGAAAATTATGAAACGGCCCGCTTGAAATTGAGGATGAGCATTTTTTTCACCCGTTATCCTTCAAAACAGTTTAAAAAGGTAAGAATGACAATCTAAAAGACTAATGATATATTAAGTGCAAGGTGTAAATTGAGTCACAACATTACTGGTTTGGGGAAGAAATACGTTAGTCTATGATTACATCTGACATTTTTAAGTCTATGGTCTACAACAAGATTTTCCTAATGATCAAATTTGATTTTCTGGTATTTTATGTATATTTGCGCTTGCATACCAACTTTATAGTATGTACTTCCAGGTTTTAGTGTTCATATGAATTCCACAACCGGACCATTTCTTCAGGTTTAAGGAACTTTAGAAAGTTGTGAACTGACAAAGTTGAGTATCTTCCTTTGATCGTACATAAACAATAACCATTACCATTTACAAACTGAAAATACCTTATCTTTATTTAGGGACAATGCTTGTCAAGACTAACCGCATTGCTCGCATATTTGGTAGGAAACTAATGAAAACAAGAAGAGCTCGTTTCTTAAGCAACGGATGGCAATACCTAATGGTCTCGCTCATTGTACTTTTGGAACTCTTCATCTGCTTTCTCTGGACATTTGCACTGATACCTCCAGAGGTAGATTATCTTCCCTCTATATCAAAGGAAAATAAAGTAATTGCTTGCAGTTACAGCAAAAGCACTGGTGGGTTGGCTATATGGTCCACATTCAATGCTGGTGAGTTGTTAACTGAATATAATTTATCATTATCTTTATCATCATCATTATAATTATCGTTATCGTTGTCATTATTGGTAACATCGTTATTATAATTGCCATCATTGAGTTTACATTATACTTATTATCATTATCGTTGTTATCATCATTATCAGAACTGTTAAAGTTGTCATAGCCACTTTCTACGATACGAAAGAAGTACATGGTTAAAGCTTTACCCCTTTTTTTTCTGTACATTTATTAAACATCGTAATGCTCTGAAGATCATACCTACACCTATTTTGTCATGCAAAGAGTAAGCAAATAAATTTGTTCCGAACTTTCTAGTTACACTACAGGGAAATAAAATGTATGAAAAGGATCAGAATATTACAGTAGGCAATGTACAAAAGAAAACGCATTAGAATCTAGATAACTTGAATCTTCAATAAGTAGAAAAATAAAACTGTTTTTGCGTTACCCTTCATGCTTCACAAGTACTGTCAACATGAATCAAAACCTCAGGCTCAAAGGTTTGGTTACTTGATGTATTTCTATTGTGCTCTCATCATAAATTTAAAAATATTAACACCTGGTAATCTTCAATTTGGAAATTTTCCATGCCAATTCCTACAAGAAATGATAAAAAAGACTTCATTAACTCGGATATATTTACAGGACATAAAAGCAATTTAACTAGCAGAGTTTTTTTGTCTCTTTTGTCTAAGAAATATTTTCATGATTTTAATAGCATAAATGTGTACTGAGCAGTTCTAGCCAAAGATTTAAGAATGAAAATACTGTTTTGTAGGGAGATGGATGAAATGACCAGAGATCTCTTTATAGCGTTTGTATTCAGTAATCTTCTCTCAGCCTCTAAATTGATTTTACGTCGGACTCATGACATTTAAATCACTTTAACCCATATTATCCCAAGCATGTATAAAATGGATCAAAATTTATAAATCTCTCAGAGTATACTTAGTATGGTGTATCAAATTTACATGGAAAAAATCATCACCATAGCTTCTGCCTAAGTTTGATTTTTTCACA